>QJPP01003756.1:0-46391 GCA_003996215.1 Jaltomata sinuosa
CTCCCCCTTGGGATCATTCATCCTCGAATGAAGACTGAGAAAGGGAAAACTGAAGAGAAAATAGCCCAACCAGCAACAAAACAAGGAAATCAAGGAATAAACATGAAAACTGATCCTTTCAACTTAAAACGTGATTGAATCAACCTCGAAAACATAAATGCATGCTAGGATCATGAGAGCAACTGATGAAATAGGATCGGAGGAACATACTAAGAAGGAAACTATTACCTCAAGCTGGAACAGAATTGGAAGGAAACAGATGAGGGTACTTGGCTTTCATGGCTGATTCCGCTTCCCAAGTAGCTCCTTCAACAAGCTTATTTCTCCAAAGAACTTATAACATAGTGACTTCTTTGTTTCTCAACCTTCGAATCTATCGATCAAGGATCTCCACGAGAACTTCCTCATAAGTGAGACTATCCCTCACACCTACGTCTCTAAAGGAACAATCAAGGTCGGATCACCAATACACTTCTTCAATAAGGAAACATGGAAAATCAGATGAACCGCTTCTAACTCTATTGGAAAATCCAACTCTTAAGCAACGCTATCGACTCTCCTCAGAATCCGATAATGACCTACAAAATAGGGAATAATCTTCCCTTTCTTGCCAAACCTCATCACACCCTTCATGGGTGACACCTTAAGAAAAACCCAATCATCGACTCCAAATTCCAACTCTTTTCTCCTCACATCTGCATATGATTTCTGTCGACTCTGAGTGGTTTTCAACCTTTCCCTAATTAGTTAAACCTTCTTCATGGTCTCATGAACAAAATCGGGACCGATCAAAGCTGCCTCACCTACCTTAAACCAACCAATAGGAGATATACACCTCCGGCCATAAAGTGCCTCACAAGAATGCCATCTGGAAGCTAGAATGAAAGTTGTTGTTGTAGATCGATAAGAGGTAAGTGATCATCCCAATTACCTTTGAAATCAATCACATAAGCTCTCAATATGTCCTCCAAAGTCTGAATGGTACGCTTTGCCTGACCATCTATCTAAGGGTGAAAAGTTGTGCTAAGCTTCACCTGAGTACCAAGACCTTTCTGAAATGACTTCCAAGACTGAGAAGTAAACTGAGTACCTCTATCTGAAATGATGGACAATAGGACACCATGCAATCGGACTATCTCCTAGATGTAGAGTCTGGCATAATCGTCTTCTGAATCCGTAGTCTTAAGAGCCAAGAAATGGGATGACTTGGTCATCCGGTCGACAATCACCCAAATGGAATCATGTTACCTTCGAGTACGAGGAAATCCAGTAATGAAGTCCATATTGATCGCTTCCTATTTCCAAGTGGGAAGGTCAATATCCTGAATCATGCCACCCAGTCGTTGATGCTCTACCTTCACTTGCTGACAGTTGGGACACTTAGCCACAAAATCGGCTATGTCCCTCTTCATACCATTACACCAATAGACTTCTCGTAGATCACAGTACATCTTGGTAGCACAAGGGTGAATGGAATATCTAGAACTGTGAGCCTCAGTCAAAATCTACTATCTCAACCCATCAACATCTGGCATGCACAATCGACCCTGATAATAAAGCACACCATCTCCCCCTAGAGAGAAAACCTCAGCTCTCTGCTGATGGACTGAACCCTTTAGCTGAAGCAAAATAGGGTCACTGTCTTCCTTTGCCTTCACTTTTGCTACCAAGGATGATTCGGAACCATTCTGCACAATGACCCCACCTTCGGTCGAGTCCATAAGGAGAACTCCCAATAGGGAAAGCCTATGAACCTCCTTAACCAATTCCTTCTTTATGTCTTCAACAGAAGACACACTACCCATGGACAATCTGCTAAGCGCATCCGCCATAACATTTGCCTTACCCGGATGGTAAAGCACACTCATGTCATAATCCTTAAGAAGCTCAAGCCATCTCCTTTGTTGCAAATTCAATTCCTTCTAAGTGAACACATACTGAAGACTCTTATGATCGGTGAATACATCCATGTGCACCCCATACAAGTAATGTCTCCAAATATTCAAAGCAAAAACCACGCTGCTAGGTCTAGATCATGAGTAGGATAGTTCTTCTCATGAACCTTAAGCTGTCTAGATGCATAAGCAATTACTTTACCATGTTGCATCAAAACACAACCCAAACCAATCCGAGACGCATCACAATACACAACAAAGTCATCTAGGCCCTCGGGTAGAGCTAACACAGGACCCCTGGTCAATCTAGTTTTCAATTCTTGAAAGTTCTTCTCACACAAATTAGACCACTGAAATTTTACCTTCTTCTGAGTCAATCGAGTCAAAGGGGTAGCAATGGAAGAAAATCATTCCACAAATCTCCCGTGGTAACTGATGTGCCGCTAATTTACGGCACTTTCGACTCCTTTTTTACTAAGAACAATCGTACGTTTTCAAGCAACCGTTGTTGTTTTTGATGTTTTTATGTTGTATTCATAGGAAATGGAAACAAACACGGAAACAGACGGAAATACGCGAAAAAGAACATTCTGGATAAGAGTGACGGTTCAGGTGACGGTCCGTCAAGGGTGTGACGGTCCGTCACCCAACCCGTCACACCAAGGCAGCAGCCAAGGCAGCACCAGTGCCTAAGGGTGACGGTCCAGGCAACGGTCCGTCAACCCTGTGACGGTCCGTCACCCTGGCCGTCACACTTAGGCAGTCCGCGACGCGGAATCCGAGCGTTTTTAGGATTGGTTTCCTAGACTCCTATAAATACCCTATGTTAGGTTTATTTTACATATTGCCTTTCAAATAGTTTTTACACGTTTTTACAATAGTTTGAGGAGTTTTAGTCAACTTGGAGATCAAGAAACACGTTTTCTACTTCTTGAATTCGTGTTCTTGAATCGTTCTTGGGGATCTTGTTATTTTCTTGTTCTTGGAATAATTGAAGATTGTTTTCACTACATTGTAAGGATCTCTTTTCTTTATTATGAATATAACTTTCTTCTATTCTTCTACAAGCATGATTAACTAAACCTCCCACAACTAGGGTTGTGGGCGCCATGGCAAACGTAGCGATATAGATTCCGGGTAGCGTTGGGTTCAATATATGTATTGTCACGTTGTTAATCATTCGTTATTTAACGTTTTCTAGTGGTTGCAAACATTAGAACATGCCTAGGTTTTATTTGCTTGAGTAAAGAGATTAAAACCGGGAAACTTGATTAACAACAAGGATTCGAGACTACTAACTCTCGTCTAATGATTAATGCTGTAACTAGATTAATCTACTTGATGTTTAGGATTGAAATCTAAAAGCACATCTTTTCGAGGTCGAGAGAATAGAAAAGGAAATTTGTTTATTTGGTCGAGAGACGTTTAGACGATACCATTGCTTCAATCACATCGTGACACGCATATAAAAAGAACTCGATTAAGCCTAGGATCGACATTGTTACCAACGCCATGGTAAACACTTCCCTAGTTCATTCTCCTACTGATTTATTCTCATACGTTATTATTTGTTTTGTTCGCTATTGTTCATTACACAAAAACCCCCCCTTTTCCGGAAACTATTGACTATTAGTTATCTAATTCACTAACGACTTAATTCTCACCATATTCTCTGTGGGATTCGACCCCAACCTAGTTGGGTTCTATATCTGACTACGACCGCTTACGCCTCTTTAATTAGAGGTGTAGTTTGGGCGTTATCAAAAAGTGGCGCCGTTGCCGGGGACTACGGTTGTTAATTAAGTCTGGTGTGTTTATTTGACTCTTAGTCATAATTTCCTGCTTTACGTTTATTTGTTGTTTTTGTCTTTGACAGGGTACACAGTTGTGCATGACAAGTATCTGAAGTTCGAGGGAACAAATTTTACCTTACGACCCCGAGCTTGCTAGAACATTGAGGCGGAATATGGCCGCACAACTAGAGGCAGTGAGGATCGCTGCAGAACTGCAGGCCCAACAAAATCTTAATGCTGGTGGTCTGCAGGATGAGATTGCAAGGAATGATGAGGATCTCGACTTTGATGGAGCTGGCGCTACGGGCGCCATTGTCGTTCCACCGCTACCGCCCGGAGCCAAGTTCAACATCACTAGCACGATGATCCAGCTGTTGAACTTGAGAGGAGTGTTCCGAGGTGTCACTGAGGAGGATCCAAACCAGCACCTAATGAATTTTGTGGGCATATGCAAGTCGTTTGAACTACCGGGCGTGAGTCAGACAGCGATCAGGCTCAGGTTGTTTCCGTTGTCTCTGTCTGATGAGGCAGCATTGTGGTTGACAGAGCTGACCCCCGACTCTATCGCAACGTGGGGAGAGTTGAGAGAAGCTTTCCTAGAAAGGTTCTTTCCTCCCTCTCGGATGATACAGTTGAGGGACGAGATTAGCAACTTTAGGCAGCAACCGCACGAAGCACTGCACGAGACTTGGTTGCGATTCAAAAAGAAGATAACACAATGCCCGACCCATCAGTTGACCGATAACTTTTTGATGCAGACGTTCTACCGGGCACTGAATTCGGCTACCAAGCCGACGTTAGACAACGCAGCAGCAGGTGGTGCATTCATTGGTCTTACCTTTGTTGAGGCCACAACTACTTTAGACAGGCTCACCAAAACCAACAGGGCCTGGCACACACGAGATTCAGAGGTTGCAGCTAGCACCTATACCGTTGGTATGTCAGCAGAGCAGCGTAGGAAAGAGGAGGAGCGCGACCAAGACATGGCGCATCTGAAAATGCAGTTGGACCTACTGACCAAGCACTTGTTCTCAGGAGGTATGGAGAAGGTACAAGCTGTGGGTTCCCAAGGTATGGAGACTGAGGAGGCGAATTACTTGGGGGGTTTCCAGGCCAATGGCCAGGGAAACCAAGGTCGGAACTACCAGAGAGACAACCACTATGAGAAAGATGGTTACAGAGATCGCGATCAAGGTAGATGGAGGAATAACACCGATAGAGGGGGTTGTATGTACCACCTGGTAATCGGGACAAAGCTGGCAATGAGGCAGGGACTTCCAAGCTAGAGAACATGATGGCGAAGATGCTGCTAAAGGTGGAATCGACTGACTCTGGGGTAAAGGCAATGAGGACTGAGTTATCAACGTTGAGTCAGGTAGTAGAGTCACATTCCACCGCAATCAAGCAATTGGAGCAGCAAGTGGGTCAGATCTCGGCATCTTTAAACCAAAGAAAGACAAGTACCTTGCCGAGTGACACGACTCATCCGAGGAATGACGCTAGCTGTATGGCGATCACCACAAGAAGCGGAAAAATATTACCGGAATCACATCCGGTAATTCAGACTCAAGGTGATGCTGCGGATGATGAAGAGGCGGTAGAGGAGGAAAATCCAAAGCCCGCGGAGTAAAGCAAGGAAGCTGAAAAGCTTCCAACTATGATGCCTCGACCACCACCTCCTTTCCCACAGCGTTTGAAGAAGAAAGCTGATGATGGTAAGTTTCTGAACTTCATGACCATGCTGAAGCAGATTTCAATAAACATACCATTGGTCGAAGCGCTGGAACAAATGCCCGGTTATGCCAAGTTCATGAAGGACTTGATTACAAAGAAGAGGTCGGTAAGTTTTGAACCGGAAGACAACCTCCACCACTGCAGCGCTATTTCCTCTAGATCATTGGTCGAAAAGAAGGAAGATCCAGGTGCGTTCACTGTTCCCTGTACTGTTGGGAAGCTCAACTTTGGGAAAGCCTTGTGTGATCTGGGTGCTAGCATCAACTTGATGCCGCTAGCCGTCTATAAACAACTGGGTTTGGGAGCTCCTAAACCAACGTCCATAAGAGTGATGATGGCTGATCGCTCAGTGAAGAGACCTGTGGGAATATTGTCTGATGTGCTAGTAAAGATCGGTAAGCTTATATTCCCGGCCGACTTTGTGATTTTGGATTGTGAAGTGGATTTCGAAGTTCCCATAATCTTGGGACGACCATTGCTAGCCACAGCAAGAGCCTTGGTCGACATGGAGAGAAACGAACTGACCTTCCGATTAAACAATGAAGTGGTCAAGTTCGATGTGTCCAAATTAATGAAGCAACCAAGTGAGATGAGGGTGGTCGCGGTCATCAATGCTGTTGAGGAAGTCCCTGCGGATGTGTATCTTGAGGAGAAGGGTTGTGTTGAAACCCGAGCTGTTATGAGAGTAAAGTCGCGATCGCAAAAGAATGAGCAGGTGAAGGAAAGCGGTGAAAATATATCAAGAAAATGAAAACACCGCAAGAGAATCTGCAAAGAAAGAGCGAAGAAATTGTCGCGACTAGCGATGGAGCCCAAAAAGGAAGCTGGAACGCCACACTCCATCGAGTTCTCTTGTTTTGGAGACCCTGGCGGTCTCCAACATCATTCCAGAGTCTGAGTCCGATTGACGTCACAGGTATTCCTTTCTCTCACAGTTTTTAGCTTTCATATGGATGCATTGGGGACAATGCATGAGTCTAAGTTGAGGGTGTTGGGAAACCTGTGAGTCACCACCGAGGGTTTTTGTTGCCGTGTTTCTTTTCCCTCCGGTGTGCTATCTAGTAGAACCGGCATGTTAGGTTGTTATTTTAAATTTTTGTTTTTTTTAGTGTCTATAGCAAGCATCATGGCATTTTTCTTGTTTAAAAACGAGGCCCCTTTAAAAAATTTTTGGTTTTGTACTTATGTTGAAACGATTGACTGTCTGGATCCTTGTATCTCATTGTGTGATTATGAGTAGAATGAGTATGCTTAAGCCGAGCGGTTGTTTGATAGTTGGTAGCGATATAGTTTCTTGGTGCCAAGAGCGTGTGAGATGATTGTTCTAAATTCTTACTCTGTGCATGCATCTAGAACTTGCCCGGTCTATTTTGTTAAGTTCGAAGTTTGGTTGCTTAGCAAAGGATCACATGCCCTTTTTGTGTGCAGTCCACTTAAATGACTTCCAAGACTGAGAAGTAAACTGAGTACCTCTATCTGAAATGATGGACAATAGGACACCATGCAATCGGACTATCTCCTAGATGTAGAGTCTGGCATAATCGTCTTCTGAATCCGTAGTCTTAAGAGCCAAGAAATGGGATGACTTGGTCATCCGGTCGACAATCACCCAAATGGAATCATGTTACCTTCGAGTACGAGGAAATCCAGTAATGAAGTCCATATTGATCGCATCCTATTTCCAAGTGGGAAGGTCAATATCCTGAATCATGCCACCCAGTCGTTGATGCTCTACGTTCACTTGCTGACAGTTGGGACACTTAGCCACAAAACCGGCTATGTCCCTCTTCATACCATTACACCAATAGACTTCTCGTAGATCACAGTACATCTTGGTAGCACAAGGGTGAATGGAATATCTAGAACTGTGAGCCTCAGTCAAAATCTACTATCTCAACCCATCAACATCTGGCATGCACAATCGACCCTGATAATAAAGCACACCATCTCTCCCTAGAGAGAAAACCTCAGCTCTCTGCTAATGGACTGAACCCTTTAGCTGAAGCAAAATAGGGTCACTGTCTTCCTTTGCCTTCACTTTTGCTACCAAGGATGATTCGGAACCATTCTGCACAATGACCCCACCTTCGGTCGAGTCCATAAGGAGAACTCCCAATAGGGCAAGCCTATGAACCTCCTTAACCAATTCCTTCTTTATGTCTTCAACAGAAGACACACTACCCATGGACAATCTGCTAAGCGCATCCGCCATAACATTTGCCTTACCCGGATGGTAAAGCACACTCATGTCATAATCCTTAAGAAGCTCAAGCCATCTCCTTTGTTGCAAATTCAATTCCTTCTAAGTGAACACATACTTAAGACCCTTATGATCGGTGAATACATCTATGTGCACCCCATACAAGTAATGTCTCCAAATATTCAAAGCAAAAACCACGCTGCTAGGTCTAGATCATGAGTAGGATAGTTCTTCTCATGAACCTTAAGCTGTCTAGATGCATAAGCAATTACTTTACCATGTTGCATCAAAACACAACCCAAACCAATCCGAGACGCATCACAATACACAACAAAGTCATCTAGGCCCTCGGGTAGAGCTAACACAGGACCCCTGGTCAATCTAGTTTTCAATTCTTGAAAGTTCTTCTCACACAAATTAGATCACTGAAATTTTACCTTCTTCTGAGTCAATCGAGTCAAAGGGGTAGCAATGGAAGAAAATCCTTCCACAAATCTCCCGTGGGAACTGATGTGCCGCTAATTTACGGCACTTTCGACTCCTTTTTTACTAAGAACAATCGTACGTTTTCAAGCAACCGTTGTTGTTTTTGATGTTTTTATGTTGTATTTGTAGGAAATGGAAACAAACACGGAAATGGACGGAAATACGCGAAAAAGAACATTCTAGATAAGAGTGACGGTTCAGGTGACGGTCCGTCAAGGGTGTGACGGTCCGTCACCCAACCCGTCACACCAAGGCAGCAGCCAAGGCAGCACCAGTGCCTAAGGGTGACGGTCCAGGCGACGGTCCGTCAACCCTGTGACGGTCCGTCACCCTGGCCGTCACACTTAGGCAGTCCGCGACGCGGAATCCGAGCATTTTTAGGATTGGTTTCCTAGACTCCTATAAATACCCTATGTTAGGTTTATTTTACACATTGCCTTTCAAATAGTTTTTACATGTTTTTACAATAGTTTGAGGAGTTTTAGTCAACTTGGAGATCAAGAAACACGTTTTTCTACTTCTTGAATTCGTGTTCTTGAATCGTTCTTGGGGATCTTGTTATTTTCTTGTTCTTGGAATAATTGAAGATTGTTTTCACTCCATTGTAAGGATCTCTTTTCTTTATTATGAATATAACTTTCTTCTATTCTTCTACAAGCATGATTAACTAAACCTCCCGCAACTAGGGTTGTGGGAGCCATGGCAAACGTAGCAAGATAGATTTCGGGTAGCGTTGGGTTCAATATATGTATTGTCACGTTGTTAATCATTCGTTATTTAACGTTTTCTAGTGGTTGCAAACATTAGAACATGCCTAGGTTTAATTTGCTTGAGTAAAGAGATTAAAACCGGGAAACTTGATTAACAACAAGGATTCGAGACTACTAACTCTCGTCTAATGATTAATGCTGTAACTAGATTAATCTACTTGATGTTTAAGGTTGAAATGTAAAAAGCACATCTTTTCGAGGTCGAGAGAATAGAAAAGGAAATTTGTTTATTTGGTCGAGAGACGTTTAGACGATACCATTACTTCAATCACATCGTGACACGCATATAAAAAGAACCCGATTAAGCCTAGGATCGACATTGTTACCAACGCCATGGTAAACACTTCCCTAGTTCATTCTCCTACTGATTTATTCTCATACGTTATTATTTGTTTTGTTCGCTATTGTTCATTACACAAAAACCCCCCCTTTTCCGGAAACTATTGACTATTAGTTATCTAATTCACTAACGACTTAATTCTCACCATATTCTCTGTGGGATTCGACCCCAACCTAGTTGGGTTCTATATCTGACTACGACCGCTTACGCCTCTTTAATTAGAGGTGTAGTTTGGGCGTTATCAAAAAGTGGCGCCGTTGCCGGGGACTACGGTTGTTAATTAAGTCTGGTGTGTTTATTTGACTCTTAGTCATAATTTCCTGCTTTACGTTTATTTGTTGTTTTTGTCTTTGACAGGGTACACAGTTGTGCATGACAAGTATCTGAAGTTCGGGGGAACAAATTTTACCTTACGACCCCGAGCTTGCTAGAACATTGAGGCGGAATATGGCCGCACAACTAGAGGCAGCGAGGATCGCTGCAGAACTGCAGGCCCAACAAAATCTGAATGCTGGTGGTCTGCAGGATGAGATTGCAAGGAATGATGAGGATCTCGACTTAGATGAAGATGGCGCTACGGGCGCCATTGTTGTTCCACCGCTACCGCCCGGAGCCAAGTTCAACATCACTAGCACGATGATCCAGCTGTTGAACTTGAGAGGAGTGTTCTGAGGTGTCGCTGGGGAGGATCCAAACCAGCACCTAATGAATTTCGTGGGCATATGCAAGTCGTTTGAACTACCGAGCGTGAGTCAGACAGCGATCAGGCTCAGGTTGTTTCCGTTGTCTCTGTCTGATGAGGCAGCATTGTGGTTGACAGAGCTGACCCTCGACTCTATCGCAACGTGGGGAGAGTTGAGAGGAGCTTTCCTAGAAAGGTTCTTTCCTCCCTCTCGGATGATACAGTTGAGGGACGAGATTAGCAACTTTAGGCAGCAACCGCACGAAGCACTGCACGAGACTTGGTTGCGATTCAAAAAAAAGATAACACAATGCCCGAACCATCAGTTGACCGATAACTTTTTGATGTAGACGTTCTACCGGGCACTAAATTCGGCTACCAAGCCGACGTTAGACAACGCAGCAGGTGGTGCATTCATGGGTCTTACCTTTGTTGAGGCCACAACTACTTTGGACAGGCTCACCAAAACCAACAGGGCCTGGCACACACAAGATTCAAAGGTTGCAGCTAGCACCTATACCGTTGGTATGTCAGCAGAGCAGCGTAGGAAAGAGGAGGAGCGCGACCAAGACATGGCGCATCTGAAAACGCAGTTGGACCTACTGACCAAGCACTTGTTCTCAGGAGGTATGGAGGAGGTAAAAGCTGTGGGTTCCCAAGGTAGAGCAGCAGAGTTGGAAACTGAGGAAGCAAATTACTTGGGGGGTTTCCAGGCCAATGGCCAAGGAAACCAAGGTCGGAACTATCAGAGAGACAACCACTATGAGAAAACTGACTACAGAGATCGCGACCAAGGAAACTGGAGGAACCACACTGATAAAGGTGGGTTGTATGTTCCACCTGGTAATCGGGATAGAGCTAGCACTGAGACAGGGACGTCAAAATTGGAGAGCATGATGGCAAAGATGCTGCTGAAGGTGGAATCGACTGACTCTGGGGTAAAGGAGATGAGGACTGAGTTATCAACGTTGAGTCAGGTAGTAGAGTCACATTCCACCGCGATCAAGCAGCTGGAGCAGCAAGTAGGGCAAATCTCGGCATCTCTGAACCAAAGGAAGACAGGTACCTTGCCGAGTGACACGACTCATCCGAGGAATGACGCAAGAATATGGCGATCACCACAAGAAGCGGAAAAATATTACCGGAATCACATCCGGTAACTCAGACTCAAGGTGATGCTGCGGATGATGAAGAGGCGGTAGAGGAGGAAACTCCAAAGCCCGCGGAGAAAAGAAAGGAAGCTGAAAAGCTTCCAACTATGATGCCTCGACCACCACCTCCGTTCCCACAGCGTTTGAAGAAGAAAGCTGACGATGGTAAGTTCCTGAACTTCATGACCATGCTGAAGCAGATTTCAATAAACATGCCATTGGTGGAAGCGCTGGAACAAATGCCCGGTTATGCTAAGTTCATGAAGGACTTGATTACAAAGAAGAGGTCCGTAAGTTTTGAACTGGAAGACAACCTCCACCACTGCAGCGCTATTTCCTCTAGATCGTTAGTAGAAAAGAAGGAAGACCCAGGTGCGTTTACTGTTCCCTGCACTGTTGGGAAGCTCAACTTCGGGAAAGCCTTGTGTGATCTAGGTGCTAGCATCAACTTGATGCCGCTAGCCATCTACAAACAACTGGGTTTGGGAGCTCCTAAACCAATGTCCATAAGAGTGATGATGGCTGACCGTTTAGTAAAGCGACCTGTGGGAGTATTGTCTGATGTGCTTGTAAAGATCGGTAAGCTTATCTTCCCAGCTGACTTTGTGATCTTGGATTGCGAAGTGGATTTCGAAGTTCCCATAATCTTGGGACGACCATTGCTAGCCACAGCAAGAGCATTGGTTGACATGGAGAAAAACGAACTGACCTTCCGATTAAACAATAAAGTGGTCAAGTTCGATGTGTCCAAATTGATGAAGCAACCAAGTGACATGAGGGTGGTTGCGGTCATCAATGCTATTGAGGAAGGCCCTGCGGACGCATATCTTGAGAAGAGGCAGGTAAAGGAAAGCGGTGAAAGGTCAAGAAAAAGAAAACACCGCCAGAGAATCTGCAAAGAAAGAGCGAAGAAGTTGTCGCGACTAGCGATGGAGCCCAAAAAGGAAGCTAGAACGCCACACTCCATCGAGTTTTCTTGTTTTGGAGACCCTGGCGGTCTCCAACATCATTCCAGAATCTGAGTCATATCGACTTCACAGGTATTCCTAATTCTCACAGTTTTTAGTTTTCGTATGTATGCATTGGGGACAATGCATGAGTCTAAGTTGAGGGTGTGGGAAAACCTGTGAGTCACCACCGAGGGTTTTTGTTGCCGTGTTTCTTTTCCCTCCGGTGTGCTATCTAGTAGAACCGGCATGTTTAGGTTGTTAGTTTAAATTTTTGTTTTTTTTAGTGTCTATAGCAAACATCATGGCGTTTTTCTTGACTAAAAGGAGCCCCCTTTAAAAATTTTCTGGTGTTGTACTTATGTTGGAACGATTGACTGTCTGGATCCTTGGATGTCATTGTATGGTTATGATTGGAATAAGTATGCTTAAGCCGAGCGGTTGTTTGATAGTTGGTAGCGATATAGTTTCTTGGTACCAAGAGTGTGTGAGATTATTGTTATAAATTCTTACTCTGTGCATGCATCTAGAACTTGCCCGGTCTATTTTGTTAAAGTTTGAAGTTGGTTGCTTAGGAAAGGATCACAGGCCCTTTTTGTGTGCAGTCCACTTAACCTAAAAGACCGTCCAAATGCAAATACTCCCTTTGATCCCTGTTTGAGCCATAATTGACCTTGTTCTTTCGATAACCTGTCACCATTCCTGTTTAACTTTGAGTCCCTATTTTGGCCCTGGTCCTTCCTTGGACATCGTGCACCTCAACCCAGGCAATCAGCCTAAGTTGAGGGTGGCTACTATAGAGGTGAATGACAAGAAGAAGAGGATAGTGAAGATTGGTTGTGAATAGAATGAAAATTCGGGTGTGCGTCTTAGAAAAGAAAGAAAAAAAATAGAGATGAAAAAGATCGAAAAAGTAATAAAAAGAATTGTCAAAATAAAGAGGCCGCACCTGTAGCTAGAAATAAGGAAATAAAAAAAAGGTGAATAAGGATGGACAAAGTAAAGTTATGTGGTGATAAGACGTCGGTGGTTCCAAGGAGGGCTTAGTCACTAACCCCTAAATGTATCCTACCTGCACCTGAAGCCTCATTACAAGCCAAAACAAGTCCTGTAGTGATCTTGAGCGGCTTTTTGAAGAACTGAAATAGAATAGTAAGAGCAAGCCTATGGTATCGCATGTGCATTGTTTGAAATCGTTTGTGAGTGTGAGCGCTTACCTAGTCCCGAATCTTGTGTGTGGGATTTCTTTGTGGTGAGGGCACCAAGATTTCTGTATTGTCTATTGATTGTTAGGATAGCTGCGCGTGTGTATGTAGAATGTTCTATCATATCGGAATGACATGTTTGGATCCTTGCAAGTTAGTGTTTCATACATTCGTGTGCTACGAGGGAGCTTGATTTAATTGAATAAGTTTTGAATGACCATGAGTTGCTAGAGACATGAGTTTGTGTTCTTAGTTGAGTCGTCTTATTGTTTTTATGTTATGTTGCTTGAGGACAAGCGAACGTTTTAAGTTGAGGGTGTTGATGTGCCGCCAATTTACGGCACTTTCGACTCCTTTTAACTAAGAACAATCGTACGTTTTCAAGCAACCGTCGTCGTTTTTGATGTTTTTATGTTATATTTGTAGGAAATGGAGACAAACATGGAAACGGAAGGAAATACGCGAAAAAGAGCATTCTGGATAAGAGTGACGGTTCAGGTGACGTTCCGTCAAGGGTGTGACGGTCCGTCACCCAAACCGTCACACCAAGGCAGCAAGTGAGGCAGTCCACTGCCTAAGGGTGACGGTCCAGGCGACGGTCCGTCAACCCTGTTACGGTCCGTCAGCCTGGCCGTCACACCTGGGCAGTCCGCTACGCGGAATCTGGACGTTTTTGGGATTGGTTTCCTAGACTCCTATAAATACCCTATGTTAGGTTTATTTTACATATCACCCTTTCAAATAGTTTTTACACGTTTTTACAATAGTTTGAGGAGTTTTAGTCGACTTGGAGATCAAGAAACACGTTTTCTACTTCTTGAATTCGTGTTCTTGAATCGTTCTTGGGGATCTTGTTATTTTCTTGTTCTTGGAATAATTGAATATTGCTTTCACTACATTGTAAGGATCTCTTTTCTTTATTATGAATATAACTTTCTTCTATTCTTCTACAAGCATGATTAACTAAACCTCCCACAACTAGGGTTGTGGGAGCCATGGCAAACGTAGCGATATAGATTCCGGGTAGCGTTGGGTTTAATATATGTATTGTCACGTTGTTAATCATTCATTATTTAACGTTTTCTAGTGGTTGCAAACATTAGAACATGCCTAGGTTTAATTTTGCTTGAGTAAAGAGATTAAAACCGGGAAACTTGATTAACAACAAGGATTCGAGACTACTAACTCTCGTCTAATGATTAATGTTGTAACTAGATTAATCTACTTGATGTTTAGGATTGAAATCTAAAAAGCACATCTTTTCGAGGTCGAGAGAATAGAAAAGGAAATTTGTTTATTTGGTCGAGAGACGTTTAGACGATACCATTGCTTCAATCACATCGTGACACGCATATAAAAAGAACCCGATTAAGCCTAGAATCGACATTGTTACTAACGCCATGGTAAACACTTCCCTAGTTCATTCTCCTATTGATTATTTCTCACACATTATTGCTTGTTTTGTTTACAATTTGATTTCACAAAACCCCCCCTTTTTCCGGAAACTATTGACTATTAGTTATCTAATTCACTAACGACTTAATTCTCACCATATTCTCTGTGGGATTCGACCCCAACCTAGTTGGGTTCTATATTTGACTACGACCGCTTACGCTTCGATTATTTCGAGGTGTAGTTTGGGCGTTATCAGTAGGGTCGATAGGTTGATTGTGAGTCGTAGGGCTACTGATTGCATTTGGGGCATACCATCATCATTCATATAAAGAGTTTTTCATTATTTACTACTACTTAGGCTGCAGGCCTACCTATCACCATTTTCTAAACCTTGCATGGCCCCAAGGGCCCATTTTTTGTATAAAAGACTACAAAAAGGAATTAAACTATTTTATGGATCTTCTTGGAGTAAAAGAGGGTTTTAAAGGGTTTTCACACTGATACTAGACTCACTTGATCTGTAGTGCTAGGAATATTTACTACTGATTTTGAAACAATACTAGACTCGGCCAAGCCGAGCACTAGAATTGTTTTTAATACTGATTTAGACCCAGTTATGCTCTGGGCATTCACCTTGGGATTACTATCACTGGTTCAGACCCAACTACACTTTTGGCGGTTATATTTGAGATTCTGAAATTTAGTACATGGTTGAGAACCTCCATGGACCTTGCCAATTTAGACCAAGGGCTATGTGTTGTGAGTGCCGGAGGAGGGGTGTACGGTGTAGATGAGGTATAGGGGTGTGTCCTACCATGAATCCTACCTACCAGGCCTATCATCGCTCGAGGAGGTACATACAGTACTACTATCACACCTAGTTTCATCATATTGCATCATATCATTCATATTGTGTTTGAATCCACCCTTGTTTGGTGTTTGCTCAGTGTACGCTCTGGTAGTATGGGATGTCGAAGGGTTTGTCTTCACTTTTTTGTGTTCCGCGGGTGTATGGACACCCATTGGGACTATAGGTAGATTAGCTTATGCTATTTTATTGTAGTTCTGGTTAGTAGCCTTCCGATCATTGGTGGCTTAGCTTATTCTATCCTATGGCAGTACTTGTGGGTTATTATTCGATCATCCTTACCTTGTTGTACTGTTAGCATGTCTATATTTAGTGTCTTTTTTCCTTCTTTCCCTTTTATTTGAGATTATCAATATACTGCCCTTCTTCCTAAACTCTCTCTTTATATGTTGTTGTTGCAAGGATCCAGGTGCATTCTCCTTTCCTTCACCTGTATTTTGTGATATATATATCTCTTGTGGCTAGCCTAGTATGGTTGTTTTCTCCTTGTATTCTATTTGTGCTATATTTTGTGTACTTCTCTGTTTGTTTTCTATGACTACTTTCTTCATTTTCTACTATTTACTACTTTTATATCTTATATGCGCTCCGTCGGCCTATGATGCCTACTCAGTACCCGTTGCTTTGCAATTGGTGCTCATACTACACTTCTGTATCTTCCTGGTGTAGATCCTAGTATGAGCTCTCGCCGTTGATATCGCGCAGACTCGTGCAACTTTCTAGACATATGAGACTGAGGGAGAGCTCCTGGCGACTATTGCTTAGCTTTTATCTCTTCTTTTGTTCCATGTACTCTTTTGTTATTCAGAGAGAATTGTATATATTCTTTTTTACCCTTTTGTACTTCTTTTATGTAGTGGTGGCTTCTATACTATGATACTAGGTCTTGGGATAGTTTGGCTTCCTTTATATATATTCTAGTTGTTATATTTCCTTACTCTTTTCTCTTGCTTCCATTTATATATTATTTATTCCGCGTGTTTAGATAGCTATTAGCCCATTACTAACCATTTGGGCTACGGGGATTGGTACGCCTACAAGGGGGTTGTAGGTTCCATCATGACCTGATAAATTAGGTTGTGACAACTTGGTATTAGAGCCTAGGTTCACCGGTGTCATTGGTATAAGAGCTAATCTCTGGTAGAGTCCTGCGGATCGGGGTAGAGACGTTCGTACTTAATCTTTGGGAGGCTATAATGTCAGATTAGGAATCATGGATCTTTTCTTACTTCTATATCATGCGTTTTATCCTAGATAGTTTCTTGGAATATTATTTGTTTAAGTTCACTCTTTTGTAGATGGCTTGTACGAGATCTTTGGCAGCGGGCGAGGGAAAGCCTTTGACTCCAGCACACCCGACTCTAGGTAAGGGCCTGGGTGGTCGTAGAGGTAGAGGTCAAGGATGTGACCGAGAAGCATCATGAGTTAGAGCTCCTGAGATTGAGTTTGAGCCTGAGTTAGTCCCACAGCAGCAGCCCATGGACCCGGGGACATCCCAGGTGCCACCAGAGCTAGTAGCAGCTTCTGTACCAACATTAGCCCCAACTTTTTCATTAGCCATTTGGGGTTTGCTTCTGCAGTTACTTGATATGATTGGGGATAATCCTTCAAATATAGCACATACATCCGTTTAGGGGGCAGCCCTGGGTGTTTAGAGTTCAGTAGCGCAGCCTACTACTGTGGCTCCCCGTGCTGAGGTTCTTCCTGTACCTTCCGTTACTCAGCCTCTTGCTCCTCTCCCAATTTTACAGAGTCATAGCAGAAGGCTTTGGGAAGGTTTATAAGATTGTCTCTGCCGAGGTTCTCCGATGCTCCTAGTCAGAATCCATATGATTTTATTTCTACTTGTGAAGAGATGCTACATCATCTGGGGTTATTGAAGACTCACAGGGTTGGTTATACTACTTATCAACAGGAGGGCCTAGGTAGCTTACAGACTATCTTTGTCTCCTCAGTTGACTTGGAGAGAGTTTTATGAGCCTTTAATGGCCAAGTTCTTACCTCAAAGTGATTGTGAGCATTGTAGAGAGCAGTTCACAAGACGGATGCAGGGATCTATGTTCGTATCTGAGTATGAGACTTATTTTCACTAGTTGTCTCCATTTAGGGCTATGATCATTCCTACAGATCCAGACAGGGTTTGTCAGTTTGTTTGGGGTTTGAGGATAGAGCTTAGACAAACTGCGAAGATACTAGCTGCCAGTGGGAGACCTTTTCAGGATATAGCATACCATGTCCATACTATAGAGGATTTGCATTGTCATGATTAGGGGGTCAGAGAGAAGAGGTCACGCCATCAGGGAAGCTACAGTGGTTCCTGCTATGGCGATAGAGGTTCAGGCCGGTGGAGCCGAGGGTATTAGCCAGAGCAGCATCATGTTCAGTCTAGCTGGCCAGTTCAGGCATCACTTCAGGCTTCAAGTGGGCCTCATTATTAGCAAGGTTAGAGTAGTCAGCATAGTTACAATGGGCAGTCTTCGAGGGGTACAACTTTTAGGCATCAGGCTATGGTAGCCACATTAATTCAGGTAGTTCATCCCAATAGGGTAGGCTATTAAGGATTTGCTATGAGTGCGGTGTCATTAGTCATTATACCAGAGAGCGCCCCCAGCAAGGTATATTTCATCCAGCCACACAGCCGGCTCAGCCATTGAGAGCAGTGCAACCACTGCTTAGAGGAGGTGGTGTTCAGGGCCTAGGTGGTGCCCAATATGGCAGGACAGGTGGTAATGATGACGATCGGTTAGGTTAAGGTCGGTGTTAGTTCTATGCGATCCCGACCAGAGAAAGATGCCTCAGATGCAGTGATCACAGGTACAATTTTTGTATGCCACCAGTCAGCCTTAGATTTGTTTGATCCTATTTCAACATACTGATATGTTTCTGCCTACATTGTTCCTTGTTTGGGGTTGGCTAGTAAGCCATTAACTATTCCTGTATCTGTTTTTACCCAGTAGGCGATTCTTTAGTAGTGGATCAAATTGTGAGATCCTGTTTGATTGATGTTGGTGACCTTGAGACTTGGGTTCACCTGATGATACTAGGTATGTTAGATTTTGATGTGATTCTGGGCATGTACTAGTTATCCCCTTACTGAGCGGTTTCGGATTGTTATTTTAAGACCATTACCATAGACATGCCTGGCGTATCCATAGTTGTGTGGTAGGGTTCTATTAGCTGCGCACCGTCTGGGATTATTTCTTGCCTTCAAGCTAGGAAGTTGATTTCGCATGAGTGTTTGGCTTACCTAGCATATGTCCGAGATGCTAGCGCTGACACTTTTTCTCCTGAGTTGGTTCCTGTGGTTAGGGATTTCTTAGATGTATTTCTGACTGACCTACCACGCCTTCCACCTGAGCGTGATATTATCTTTGCTATTGAGTTGGATTCGGGTACCACTAAACTGATGTCCACAAGGGACAAGGGTTCCCAGCCTAATCTGGTAGTTGACCCCTTTGATACCTACGGTGGCATCGTAGTTCTGGGACTTGGGGACTTCTACTAAAGGTCTCAGCCTAACCTGACAGTTGAGCCTTCATCCTTTCGTCCGCTCGATGCTAAGCCTACTCCCAACTGAATATAAGGCAATGAATACAAACTAAAATACTGATATAACTGAGAATGCACAATAATACTGAAAATTGAAAGCATTCAAATCATGAAGCATGACTGACTGAATTATCTGACTAGCAAGTGTAAATTATGAGTACTGAAATTAATACATGCTAAGGTTACTCAATTCTGTACATATGACTATCCTAGGTTCCCCAGAAAGCATATAATGAATTTCATAGAAATAATAGAATCTGAATTGCAATGATTTCATAAGGTTTAGGAACCCTAGGTCTGAAGAACTAATTGAAAACTGAAGAATCATACTGAATCTAGGGACTGAATGGGTGAAAGGGACCCATTGATGATATCCCACTAAATTGGAAGGAGGTTCTACAGTGAAACCTTTGGGTTCTTGGGGCTGAGCTAGAAGAAAACCTCATGTCTGTTCTTGAGAGAAATCGTCGCTTTTTTTCTCTATATTTCTAAGTGTCGGATGATTTTAAGGAGAATTAAAGACTTGTGTAGTTTTTGACTTATTAATTAGGCTTAGACTTAGCTAAACGACATAGCTTAGGCCTTAAAAGAGATAGGAAAAGTCCAAAATACCCCTGGAAAAATAAAAGAAATCTATTGGTAAAATCGTGACTCGGGTTCCATGGACAGGTTCTATGGTCCGTAGATGCCTTTATGGCTCATAGAAAACCTGTCATAGTTTCTGGCCTTTCATCGAGCCTCGGGTCTTATTTCCATGAACCAGGTTCACGACTCGTGGATCATTCCACAGCCCGTAGAACTAGTTCATGGTTCTAAGAGAAATGGTGGACCTCAGGTCTGAGTTCCACAGACCTAATCCGCGGGTCATGGATCAATCTACGATCCATAGATACTGGTAGTGATTCTCAGACCAAATCTTTTGGTCTCTGATCTGATTCCACAGGCTCAGTCCATGGCTCGTGGACTGTTCCACGACTCGTGGATCTAGCTTGTGGATCTTGTCTGACACCTGAACAGTTTCAAACTTAGGATTTTGAGCTGGTTATAGGCTTAGGATTTTCTGAGGTGTCACAAATATATATATATATATATATATATATATATATATATATATATATATATATACATGTATTACTAACACAAAATATAAATTTCAAGCCTATTATGAATCACATAAAAGCTAATAAGTGTGGAAGATAATTGACAATTATAATTGTGTGTTGAAAACTAACAGTAGTCAGTGAATATTTTCTCTCTCTTCAACAATAGCTCTTAATGGTCATTTCCCAGCATGTCCTTACTATGCTCCACCTTCATGGAGCCGTAGGGAGGCCTACCTACGGCACTTTCAATGAAGAAGCACCTTCCAATGGAGAACAATTCAACTGATGTGGAAGGAATTGCTCCAACATCCACTTATGCGAATAGTGTCACTGCTTCACAAAGAGCATCTCAACTCCCAATCTGCTAAGAGAGGGAAAAGGTAATTTCTAGACAAATAACTCACAATGAAGTCCCGTCGATTATATTTAAAGCTTTAGATTATTGCAGCATCATGGCAGCTTAATGTCGATATACTCTAGTGGGCTGGTTTCTAACACCTAAGCCCCAAATTGATAAGATCATATCAAAATTCAAAGAATAAGTGACACTCAAAGGCTCTGCTAAAATTAGAGTCTACCATAATTACAATGTTTTCATTGACCTCATAAGCAAAGAAGATTTCAAAAATGTCTGGTTCAAAAGAGTTATTGAGATCAAAGGATTACAAATGTGGCTACAAAAATGATCTCCTGATTTCAAGCTTGAAGAAGACCTTCCTATTGCCCTGGCATGGGGTTCTCCTACCAGATTTGCCTTTTCACCTTCATAATTGACACTATGTTAAGAAAATCCTTAATTCAGTGGGGATTCCTCTCATACTAGATGTTGCTACAAACTCTAGAACAAGACCAAGTATGGACAATATTTGTGTCGAAGTTGACCTCCTAAAACCTTTGCCCTAACAAGTATGTGTGGGGCTGGAATATGAGAATTCTCCACTTAAAGTGTATTTTCAGAAATTAGAATATGAGGGTGTTCCAAGATATTGCAAGCACTGCAGGAAATCGGAGCACAACGACACCCCTGATTGCAGGGTTCTAGAGAAGAAAAACTCAAGGAAGGAAGACAAGGAGGATGATTTGAACAGAGAAGATAATGCTCTTGGGATGAAAAACAATGATAAACAAGGGGTTGAAGATCCAAATAATTTAACTACAGATGCACATGAAATTAGAGATCAAGAGAAGGTTGCTCAAGACAATGGTACAATCACTGACCCACAAGGAACTATAAAGGTCAATACGAATCAAAAGTCCAATGTTGTGAGGCACAAAAACAAGAAAAAGAATGAAAAAAAAGAAAATGCCCATAAAGAAGAACAAGATCCTCTTGAAGACCATATCTTTACTGGAAGCTGGAAGGAGAAACAAGAAGCCCAGGCACACTGTTAAAGTGGCCAAAGACTTTGACATTAAAGATGAGGTGGGTGAGAGTGTGCAACAGATTTGGAATGATAGTACTAAAGAAGGGAAAGAAAAAAAATTCTAGTGGGAATGAAAAAAATCCTAACCAAACTGATCAAACTCATGCGAGTAATATAGAAGAGGAGCATGGGAATAATTTTGCTCAAGAATGTGACAGTAAGATTGACGGGGAAAAGATACATGACGTTGAGGAGGGGGAGATTCTTTCTCCCATTGTTGAGTCCTCTTCTAGCCTCCCTTCTCATATCAAGAATCAAGAGGATATTGATCTATATGTTGAGATTAATTGTGAAAACAATCATCAAGGAAATAACTACAAAGAAGACAACACAGGAGATACTAATGATCAAGTTGATATGAGGAATGAGGATGGAGTTAAAAAAAATAAGTGAAAAAGATAGGGTAAGCAGCCAAGTACCAAATACCAATGAAGGAAAAAAGATCAACAAAAAAAGGGCAAGTCTATGCTTACAAAACTCAGACTTTTTCTGTCATGACCTAACCCGCCGTGAGTGGCACCCACCCAAAAACCCCGGATGAGCAGACCAATATCAACCCAATACTTAGTAAATTCTAACAGCTCAAAACCAGTTTGCATTAAATTAAACTAACATTCACTATCAAAATACTAATAAGACAAGAACCTGCGAAAATACCCCTAGAACTGAAAGTCACCATACCAAAACATCTACTACTGTCTAGAAATACGGGGATACAACCCCAAAAACAACCGAGTCTAAGTGTGAACAATGGACTAGAGAATATACTAGAGAAACCATGGTAGCCCAGAAAAAGTAGCTCACCCTTGGAATCTGGAATTGCTAGGACTATATCTGAGGTCGCGTAGGAGCCTCCGGAAGATGTCTTGTACTCAGAAAAGGAAAATAAGTGCAGAATCAGTACACAGCCACCGTGTACTGTTAGGATCATCGATCAGCTCCAACAAACAATATAAATACAATAAACCAAAACTGAGTAAAGTAGTACAAACATGTAGTAACAACCAACAACATGATTCCACGCTCTCGGCCTACCTTCTAACTTATCAACCACATAAAAACAGGTTCAACAATCATTTAACCATGAACAACAAATAAGACATTTACCATTATTTTATTCCCAGACCAACTATGAATCCCTAGACCAACACCTAACGTTAACATGCAACTCCCAGTACACCCCAGGACCAACCTCACATTTAAGTGTAACAACCCTTCCTCTCTTGGAATACAATCAACAATGCAGATTTGAATCCATACCAGGTGTGGTACCTGAGCCAACTGATATTTATAACCTGTAGCATGCATGGTACCTGAGCCAACTATTATTATTCTGTACTAGGCATGGTATCTGAGTCAACCGTTAGTATCCCGTACCAGGCGTGGTACCCGAGCCAACCGTTAATATCACAAAAAACCAAAAATCTATACTAACATGAACAGAAAACACCCTTGTAACCCAATAAGCAATAATCAAGTTCATTTTACATAATTGACACCCCAAACACTTGGATATTCAATCTTCCTTCCCTAAGCACAAAAGAACATACAATACTAAGTTATAGTTACATGTATATACATTGCATTTGGCAAACATTAACCATCACTTACATCGAATTGCTTTTGGAAACTTTACTGGACCGGAGTTTCTGTTTTTCATAGCTTTAGCTTGCTCTTGGTCTAAACATAATTACACACAACTACAATCAATTTACTGGCCTAAAATACTCGAATTAGACAAAATTTCAATCCCAAGCTAAAACTATAATCATTTCACCTATTCCTAGGCTTTCCCACCACTAATTTGACCTAAACTACTATTTTTATGGTTACATTTAGGAAATCATGGCGAACAGATCATAACCCAACAATAATATTCAGGACCCAAGAATTTACCACCCTAGAATCCCTCTTTTTTCTCGGATTTCACATTCTTAGGTTAACCCTAACCTTCCCCTAAATACGCAGTTAACTATTCTACTGTGTAGAAAATATAGTACTAAGTTAGGAAGCAAAATCCTTACCTTTGGGACTAAATATGAGGGAAAATAGAGTTGAAATTACCCAAATCGACCTTGCCCTTCTCCAAAATATTCTTGAGGAAAAGCTGAATATTTTGGAGAAGTTTTTGCACTAAATCCAACTTATCTGCTATAGCTATCTGTACACCGCTATAGCAGCACCGTCGTAGCAAAACCGACTGCTATGGCAGTGCTAACTATTATTGACTTCTGCTATAGCGAAGGCCGCGGTAGCGTAGTATCAACTACTATAGTGCCTAACACGAGATAGAATCTCATAAAATCCCACGATAGTGCCTATTTTATAACACACCTTAAATCCTAACGTTTCAAAACAACCCTTTCACGTCAACCTTAATACCGGGAGTTCTACTTACTCGAATTCATTTTCGAAAAGTCTCCTGGACTCCTTAACTTCTTGGATAACAGAAAAATGAGCTCACTACAATATACATTACTCAATCTTCACCTGGATTGTCCTATACCATACCTCACTCAGAAATCGTCTGGGACTAGCCTAGCCTAAAATTTCCAACTCCAAAATCTAGAAGTTTTCTAACTTGAAACTTGGCACAAAAGGTTTACCCATAACGACGGACCCGGTCATTATATTTTCAGAAGAATCAAGAACTACTGAAAAACAAAATCAGGAGAGAATAGAAAATATAGTGAAGCTGAAGAATACAAATACTAGAGGAAGGAGCAAGACCAGGAAACAAAACAGAGCTACATAGAAAAATTCAACAAACAGTAACAAGGAGAGAATTTAAAGACAAAAGTATCCCCCCTCAAATTATCCATGATTAGTACAATATTCTAGAATATAAGAGGGGTGAGGTCAAGAAAGACAATTCACAGGTTGAAACTGCATGTCAACATCAACAAAGCTACCTTTGTAGAAATCTCAAAACCTTTCTCTCATCCTAGAAAAATTGAGGAATATAAAAGATATTTAGATTTTCATCATTGTGTGATCGTAATGGACAAATCTGGTGCTTTTGGAAGAATTGTGACAATTTTCAAATTGTAAAAAACATGGATCAACAAATCACTATCAACTTTAAGGAGAATATCAACGATAATGGTACCTTTATTAGAATTGTATATGCTAAATGCACAACATTGAAAAGAATTGATCTTTGGGAGAGCCTTGACAATATGAGCAATATGATTTCCAGTCCTTGGTGTATGGGAGGTTATTTTAATGTCATCATGGATCAGACTAAGAAACTTGGAGAAAATCCTCACAGAACTTGTAGTAGTATGGATTTCATAATCTGTATGGATAACTGTGATCTTACAGATGTGGGATTCACAGGTCCAAAGTACACTTGGTGTAATGATTGAATTCCTAGCAAAGGGGTTTGAAAGAGATTGGACAGGGTCTTGATTAATGATGACTGGGCTACTAAATATCAAAATAATATGGTGGAGCATCTACCTAGAAATGGGTCTGATCATAGACCTCTATTATTTAAGTTTGATAATGATCAACGGGGGCTTTGTGGGGTATTTCAAATTTCTGAACTTTTGGACTACTCAACCTAATTTTATAGAACTGTTACTAAATCCTGGCAGAAGGAGGTTAAGGGAAGTGTTACGTGGAGACCTCAGACAAAGCTCAAAATTCTCAGTAGATATCTTAACCACTGGTCAAGACATAATATTTATGATGTTTATGGGAATGTTAAAGATTGGGAAGCAAAGATGGAACTTTTGAAAGAAAAATACATGAACAATAGTGATGATCAAAGCAGGGAGAAGTTAACAAGAGCTATGTTGAATATATTAAGTGGCTGAATATTCAAGATAATCTTCTCAACCAAAAAACACAGCCGAACTGGTTCAAGGATGAGGATAAAAATACTAGATACTTTCAGAGTGTTGTTCTGAGAAATAAGAGAAGAAAGCTTCAGATCACTAATGTCAAGAATCAAAAATGAAATAAGATACAGGGCAATTATAAAATTTATAAAGCTGCCATTAAACACATCTAGAAGCAGTTCAACTTAAGGCACAATTGTAGAAATAGTAGAATCCTTAACTACATTTCTAATATTGTGACTGATGCTGATAATGAAAGACTCACCAAAATGCCTGACAAAGAGGAAATCAAACAAGTTCTGTTTGACATGAGTAGTGATAGTTCTGTTGGTCCAGATATTTTAAATTTCAGATATGTTAGAACATTATTGATGATGATGTTGTAGAGTTTGTTAAAGAGTTTTTCAATGAAAACAATTTGACAAAGTTCTACAGTCATACTTGCTTGGCTCTTATACCTAAAGTTGACTCTATTAGTACTTTTTCTGATCTTAAACCTATAAGTCTAAGTTATTTCTCTAACAAAATCATTAACAAGATTTTAGCTAACAGATTAAACTCTATCCTTCCTTACATGATTTTAGATAATCAAAGTGACTTTATCTCTGGGAGACTCATCATTGATAATTTGATGCTTGTTCAAGAAATTATTCATAATATTTTTATGACTAATTCAAGAGAAAATACAGTGTTTAAACATGATATGGAAAAAGCCTATGATAGAATTTCTTGATTTTTCTTGAAAGAGGTGCTAAAAAACTTGATTTTAATGATATGTGGATAGATATGATATGAAGAAATTTTTCCATGAACGACATTCCTAATATTTTGGCTCTTAAGAGATGGTGGAGGTTCAGGTCAAAAGACTCATTATGGGGGGAATTGTTGAAGGCTAACTATTGCGTGAGAATCTATTAAGTTGCAAAGAAATGGAACTCAAAAGGATCACAATCTTGGAAATATCTGTTATGAGCAAGAGATAAAGCTGAAAGTCATATATCTTGGAAGATTAATAATAGGGATTGTAATATGTGGTGGGATTACTGGTGCCATATGGCCTCTTTATCTATCAAATGTCCTAGTTTCATGAATGGTAATGGTAACAGTGCGAAGGTGAAGGACTTCAAGATCAATGGAACATGGAAAGACTTTATAATATACTTCCAAGTCACATTGATTTGTATATTGGTACCATTGAAATTGAAGATCAAAATAAAAGTGATTATGTAGTACGGATGGTCTATTATTACTACAGATAGACAAAAAAATCCTTTCCTTGGTTATATTTGGCACAGTATTGTCCCATTCAAAATTTCTTTCCTAACCTGGAGACTTCTTCAGAATAAATTGCCTTTCAAAGATGTTGTAGCTAAGTTTGGGAAGCAATTCTCTGCTCATATTTGTTGTACAGTTTCACAAGAAAAGACACCATAACATATTTTTATTGAAGGCAATGATGCTCATCAAATATAGAATAGAATTGAAGCTCCCCTAAATTTTTGTCATAGCAATATCTCCATCAGGGGTCTCCTTAAAAAATGGTGGAGTAAGAAAAATAGAATTAATCTAACTCTTTTTTAGATGTCCCCTATTATGATTCTTTCAGAAATCTGAAAATCTTGGTGTTCTTGTAGATTTGAAGATAAGAAGAATTTCAACATTCACACAATGGAGATTCAAGTAAAGTGAAATATTAGAACTACAATCAATCTAGCATACCTAATTTTTAACTTTGAAGAGGATTGGCAGGTGTTCTATGAGACTTTTGAAAGGGCAAGACATGTGATGACATGCTCCCCAATCTTCTGGACCAAATCTTCTACTAATTAGTTCAAACTCAATATTGATGGTAGCTATGTGGAACAAGACAAAAGAGCAGGGTTAGGAGTTATAATGAGAAATGAGAATGAAGACTTCATTATGGCACCGTTTTATTATGTAAACAGTGAGAGTAACAACCTGACAGAGGCTTTAACTGTGGAAGATGGAATCAGATGGTGTATTCAAAATAATATGAACAATATTCATCTAGAACTTGGATTCTCATATCATCACCATAATTTCGATTGAAAGGGACACTGATAATCTAAAACTTAAACATGTCATCAATAAAATCTGCAGAATGATCAAGGGACTAACAATACAAATCTTTCATTACTATAGGGAGGAAAATAAAGTAACTATTTTTTTTTATCAAAATGACGTCTAGCAATAGAAGGAGGACCCTGTATGCTTCTTAGATAGATTTACCCAGAGAAGTTAATGGCCTAATTCAATTGGACAAGCACCGGATCCCCTCTATCAGAAGAAAATATGAAAAGTGTAACTTTAAAGTTAGTTAGAAGTCTTTTGTAGTAGGTAGGATTCTATTTTTGTTGGCTACTTCCTGCCTCTTAGATTGCTTTATCAATTTTTTTAAGATTAGAGGCAAGGTACTATGTCCCCCTCTAATCATTATCTCTTTACTATATATTAACATGGTAGGGGTCAAGCCGAACCTCTCACACCATAGGCTCAAAATCTCACAGTGATGGCTTAT
Source organism: Jaltomata sinuosa (assembly GCA_003996215.1). NCBI lineage: Eukaryota > Viridiplantae > Streptophyta > Magnoliopsida > Solanales > Solanaceae > Jaltomata > Jaltomata sinuosa. The sequence goes on from QJPP01003756.1 coordinate 27,927, forward strand.
TAAAAAAAATAAGTTTTAAGCCTTGAATTTTCACAAAACATACCACAGTGATAGTGCATGTAATGAAAATGCAAAAAGTTAGAGAAATACCACATATATAGTGGTTCCAAAATATACTAAAGGCTAAGAAGGATATAATGTAGACAACTCATTATCAAATTTAGCTTGTAAAAATCTATGAAAAGTTGCCAACTGATTCTCATTTTGTGAAAATCCTTTCTTTGTGTCAACAAGTTGTTCCTTAGCCTCTTCAAGTATTTCTTGGTCTCTTCATATTCAATCAACTTCTCTTTCATGGTTTCTACATATTTCTCTAGGTCTTCGATACGTTGATGAGATATATTACTAGAACTATCAAAATTCGCATAACTAATTGAATGTCTAGGCATTCCACAAAAAGCTAAGGGGCAAACATTATCACCTAAATCATGCACACGACCAGAATGTTTAGCTCCATACACTTTTTAATGGCGTCATTATGATGAGCTAGTATCTTCAAAGATCTAAAGTGGCAACATGTTCTTGATCTTGAGGTAGATGCTTCGATATTTTATCCTTAATGACTTTTATGGATGTTTTGATTTTTCTAAATATTTTCCTTGTTTTTCCCCTTGTTGTAGCTTTTGTATGTTATTTTTGACCTATGAAAATGGGTGACATGATTTCTGAGCTGATCGGATGAGTACTAGGTGAATTTTTCAGTTATGAAAGTTTAAAAGTTGGAAAATTTGATCAAAGTCGACATTTCAAGTTAACGGCTCGAATCTAAATTCTACAAGTTTTGTTAGTTCTGAAAGGTAATTTTTGACTTTATTGAATAGTTGATGTGGATTCTGAGGTGTTCGGAAGTGATTTGAGCTTTCGATTGAATTTTTAAATTTTAAGAAAGTTAGAATTGACCATGATTAATTTTTAGTTAAGACAACTATGAATTAGTGATTTGATGATTTTAACAGATTCAAAATATAATTTTTAGTCAATCTGCATATGTATTTTATTTTTGTGGGGTTTTGAACGAATCCTGAGGATTCATTTGAATATTTTGAAATGTTGACAAATGATGTCATTTGTTGTTCCTAGTATAAGTTGCTTTGTTTGTCGCATTTGCGATGACATTATTTATTTATTTGCAAAGAGAAATTTGATCAAGGGTGGCAATTACGATAGGGGGTAGCGATGCGTAAGAGGGTTTGAGGTCGGGTCAAACATTATTCTTTGTATTTGCGGGTAAGGGCTCACATTCACAAGAGTCAGATCTGGGTCAGGTTATCGTGATTGTGACAAGGGTGTCGTGTTCGTAATGTATGATTACACCTGAACAAAATTTAAATTCTATTTTTTGAATTTTGACTTCATAACTAAATTTTGAGAGCTTGAAATCATGATTTGGGACGATTCAAAAGAGATTTTTCAATATTTCTTTGTAAGATATGATTCTAAACTTCTAATTATGTATTTCCCTCTAATCTATTATCAAATTGGTGATTTAATTAGTGTTTTGAGTTGGAGAATTTAGGGATTTCTCCCCAAAGTAAGATTTTTATATTTCTTTGATTAAGGGGCCGGTTAACAGTTTATTTTAGTTGATTTCTGACACGTGAGTTTCCCAAGCTATAGGTAAATAAATTGTAAAAGAAATTTTCAAATTCAACTCTGAGGCTCAAGGTTGACCTGATATTTTAGTCGAATTTTATTATGATAATATGAGTGTCTACAGACTAGTATATTCACTTAGATTACATATTTGGCCAAATTGAGACCGTTCGGAGGCTTTAAATCCATTGAAGATTGAACACAAAATTGACTTAAAAATCTTGGATAGCAAAGATTTGTTACCTGAAAGAAGTGATCCTACCATTTTTCGCTACTTTTCGAAGCTACAGACGCTGAAGCAATTTTTTTTGATGAAACAACGATTTAGATTTTGATTGAAAAGAGAGTTTTGTTGAAGCAGACAAAAAGAGAGAAAATAATTTATATACGTAGAGTTTTGGTTGAAAAGAGAGAATAATTAAAAACAAAAAATGGAGGCAAATGAAAAAGGGAGGGAGTGAAATTCTTATTTTGCCCACGATATTTTAGTGTTAATATTTTTATACGTAGAGAACTTTACATTTTTATTAGTTTTGCCATGAATTTAAAACCGTGGCTAAAAGTTACTTTTTTGATAGTGTAATCTCTTATTTACTTTACTAACCTAAGATCTTTCAAGAAAACTCCAACTAAATGCATTTAAACATACAATAAATGCACCTGAGAACAAAATAACTCATGAAGGGATAAAATATCAATTGAGATTCTTTTCTACTCTTCTTTTAAATGAAGGGAGCTGATGTTTATTCATTCGTAGAGAAATTCAACTGCTATGGAAATCTCTCATTCATGCATAAATATTTCATGGTCTTAGATTTATGTAGAAAATTTTGCAAGAGCAGTCTAACTTTATTTTCTTCTCTATATGAGTGTTTGAAAAATATATTTCTCTAAAAGATCACACCCTCAATGTCATTTATGATCTTCTGGATTCTCTAAGGACGTTTATAGCTTCTGTTAATCATGTGAACTATGATCATGGAATCCAGTTCAACTTTCAAAGCTTCAAAAGTTTGATTGATACGTCACAAAATGATAATTAAAGCTACAAATATTTCATTGTAATTGTTAGTAAAGAATGGGAGTAATTGGATAAGAAAAAAATCATTATTATATTTTTAATTCTATTTCTAACAATTTCTCTGGCACCGGCCTTATTTTGATTTCTTATGTGACTATCATTTGTGTACTAGACATTCTAGAGATTTTCAGTGGGCCTGATTTAATGAATCATCTTGTTGTAATACCACCTCTGTTATTTTCAACACAATACATACCTTTGTCCACTTTCAAATAGTGGCATAGTCAAAAATCTGACAAAGGGAGTTCAAACTTATAAATTAAAAATTAAAAAATTAAATCATACAACATAATATTTTACTTTGCCATTTTGATTTGTATCTTTTCCTAAAAATATTATTCAAGCATAAATCACTAAGAGAGTAAAAATAATAATATCACCAGGCACCAGTAAAGAAAAAAAAAAGGTTGAAGATAACAGGAAAAAATAAAAAAAGAAATAGAGAAGAACGAACCAGACAATCAACTTTGATAGCATTCAACGCATGGAGATGACGAAGTTTTAAATAAACTTCTTGTAGTAATTAAAAAGCAAGTCAAACAAAGCTTCTTTTGAATAAAACTAGCAAAAAAATCACGCTTCATGCACTGAAAAAAATCAATAAAATTATAAATAATATTTTTTATAAATTTAATTGAGATAACACCATGTGAATCAAAACAATTATATAATAGTATATTTATAGATTTAGTCGAGATATTTTTCATGTATATACAAAGAAAAATTAATAAGATATTAATGAAATAAAAACATATAAATGTATTTACTAGTATTAGAGTTTACATTAAACTGCATTTTCATTATCAGATGAGAAAATTCAAGAAACTTTTCATTTATATATGTGGGTGTGGTAGAATTTAATACATAACTTTATTAATAATGATATGAATAGTTAATTTACTTCAAGAAAGTTTGAATAAAACCTTAAATTTAAAAAAAGTTTGAATGAAAGCTTTCTAGAAGCAGATAAAGTAAAACTCTTTTTGTTAGCCTTAATTAAAGTAAAAGAAGAGGTCAGCCGATGGTTTTCTCTTGAGTGACCAAGGCTGGCAATGTATAATTTATATAGGCCAGTGATGTATACAATAGAGTTTGAATATAAAACAAAAGATATTAAACCTATCCTAGTTACAGAAAAGAAAGGACTTTGAATTTACATATGAGACGTATTAATGTGTACATAGGAATCCTATTTCGTGCAGATAAGGAATCTGTATCATTTAACACCCCTCGGCAAGAGCATGTCGGGTTTGGAGATATTGAGCTTAGACCATAGATGACCAAATCGAGAGGAGCTTAGAGCTTTAGTAAATACATCAACAATTTCATCAGTGGAAGGAATGTACCGAACACAAAGTTGACCCCAAACAACCTTTTCTCAAACAAAGTGATAGTCAATTTTAATATGCTTTGATCTTTGATGAAAGACATGATTGACAGTGAGACAAATAGCACTGATGGCATCACAAAATATCATGGGAGGACGAGGACAAGGCAATCGAAGTACCTTAAGCAAACTAGTTATCCAGGATACTTCTGATGCGGCAAATGCAATGACACGATACTCGACTTCAGTGCTCGGTCGAGCTACTACCTTTTGCTTCCGTGAGGACCAGCCGATTAGATTAGGACCATAATATATGAAAAACCATGATGAGAATGGTGATTATCAGGATCATCAGCCCACCATGCATCACAGTAGACACGCATAATAGAGGAAGTGGATGGTGTGATGGATATTCTATGTGTAAGGGAGCCCTTAAGATAGTGAAGGATCCATTCGCTTGTCCAATTATCCAAGGTAGGATTCTTCATGTATTGAAAAACACGACTCACCAAAAAGGAGATCTCTGGTAGTGTGATGGTGGCATATTGAAGAGCCCCAACAATGCTCATGTATAAAGATGGATCATCAAAGGGTTCACCATGTTTGGACAATTGGAATGTACTATCCGCTGGAGAGGGAGAAGGCTTGCAATCTGCCATCTTTGTTCGAGTGATTAAGTCTCTAATATAGCTAGCTTGAGAGAGGTGCATCTCAGATCCCACACGAGCAACTTCAATACCCAAGAAAAATGAGGGATGACCAAGGTCTTTTAGAGAGAATTGAAGATCACGGGATCTGGTGAATGAGGAGATATAAGAGGATCACTACCCATTATGATGATATCATCCACATAGACTAAGAGGTAGGTAGTAGAGGAGGGAGTATGACGGATAAACAAGGATGAGTCAGAGTAAAAACAAGTATATCCATGTGATAGGAGAAATGTTTTGAGCTTAAGAAATCAAGCACAAGGAGCTTGATTTAGGCCATATAAAACCTTTGACAAGCGACACACAAAATGTGGGTAAGACTTTTCAATAAAGCCTGGTGGTTGAGACATGTAAAGAACCTCCGAAAGATCACCATTAAGGAATGCAATATTAACATCTAGCTGCCTAAGAGCCCAACCTTTAGACACGGCATGAGATAACATAAGTCTGATCATTGAAAGTTTGACAACTGGGTTGTATGTATCATGAAAATCCACCCCCTCTTCTTGATGAAAACCTTTAGCAACCAAACGAGCTTTGTACCTTTCAATTGACCCATATGTTCGGTGCTTGATGCAGTACACCCATTTACAACCCACCACATTTGCATTGGGAGGACAAAGAGCAAGTGTCCAAGTGCAGCTACGAATAATCAATGCTTGGTACTCAGCTTTTATGGCGCACAACCAATCAGGAGAGGATGCAACTTGCTTATGGGTTTTGGGTTCACTGGTCATGGAGGATGAAGCTGGGATAGGATGGCGAGATGTAGTAAGTGCTTTAGGCTTAAGGGAATTTGTTTGAGCTCTCATGGTCATAGGATGATTGGAAAAAGGTAGAAGGCCAAAAATATGTGGGAGCATTCTGATATGATCTGGAAGCAGAGGATGCTACGGTGGGCGAACATGTATTTTGTGGTGGAGAGGTTGTATCAGAAGCTATGGATGGAGGAGATAGTGGGGGTTGAGTGGGCAGTGAGGATAAGGAAGGAGGATCTGGTAGTACGTTGAGTGAAGGCGAGGTGACAACTGATGTAATAGAGGTGGAAATTGATTGTAGAAAAGTTAAGGAAGAGGGTGGTTAATTATCACTAGAGGAAGGAGAAGAAGCATTGTAATGAGGATAGGGAAATTTGTCTTCATCGAATATCACATGACAAGCAATATACATCTGATTGGTGGGGGGATAGTCACACAAATATCCTTTATGCTTCGAACTATAACCCAAGAAGACACAAGGAAGTGGGCGAAAATTAATTTTATGATTATTGTAAGAACGGAGAAAAGGGTAGCATAGACACCCAAATTTTTGAAGAAGTTGGTCGTCTGGTGGACGATGATATAGAGCTTGATAAGGTGATTTGAAGGACAATATGAGAGTGATCGTGCAGTTATGTAAGTATGTGGCTATGGAAAAAGCATGTTCCCAATATTGATATGTAAGGCATGCGTGAGCAAGTAGAGTTAGTCCTTTTTCCACAATGGTGTGATTACATCTTTCTGGAGCCCCATTTTGTTCGTGAGTGTGAGGACAAGAGAGACAATGACTTATGCCAATAGATTGGGCATAGGAAGACACATTACGATACTCCCCACCCCAATCAGTTTGCAACATTTGATTTTCCTGCCAAATTGTGTGTCAACCATCTTATGAAAGTATTTAAAAACATTAAGTACTTGAGATTTACTTGCCAAGAAAAATATCCAAACAAATTTAGTGGAATTATCAAGAAACTAAACAAAATACTTATTTCCATTGATAGAAAGATGCGGAGAAGGTCCCCAAACATCAGAATACACCAAATCAAAAGGGAATAAGGTATGATTTGAAGAAGAAGATAGAGGGAGTCTATGACTCTTTCCTAATTGACATGATCCACAAACTCTAGACAATTTATTTGACGATACTGAAAGATTAAAACTAGAGACTAGATGACACAAAAGTTGCTCGTGAGGATGACCAAGGCATTCATGCCACACTTGGAGTGATGCTCAAGAGCAGACAAATACGCAAGGAGCTGAGGATAAGATAACAGGAAGCCCACCACCATTCAAACAATATAAGCCATCATCAAGTATCCCTGGAAGCAACATTTTCCCTAAGGATCCTTCAGAAAACAACAAGAGGAGTGAAATTTCATAAAGACATTGTTATCTTTAGTAAATTGAAAAACACTCAGTAAACTCTTAGTGATGGAAGGAACATGAAAAATTTTATTGAGACAAAGAGTTCGAGTAGTACAAGAAAGATTGGATGATCCAGTGTGATGAATAGGGAGTTTTTAACCATTACCTACAACAAGTTGATCCTCACCATCATAGTCTGTGTGGATGGATAGTTGAGATAAGTCTGACGTAACATGATTGGTGGCACCAGAGTCTGCAAACCATGAATTATTAACAATAGCCGAAGGAGACATCATATTAGCCGAGGAACTGACGATATTGGCTTGTGGATGGTTAGAGGATTGATTAGGGGGATTGGTATCCATGTTGTTACGGTTGTAGAAATTACGAGCATGGTTGTTGGGTTTCTCACATATTTGACAGATAATATGAAGAGATGATCTGCTAGAAGAACGAGGAGGATTGTTGTTGTTTGGGAGAGTGGAGGATTTTTTAGAGGTGGTGAAATGATGTTGATTGGGATGTCCAGTGATTAAGGAGTGGCTGGAGTATTGGCGAGATATGACATTGGCTTGAAGTTGGAGGGATTTAGTTTCCTCAACAATTTTCTCCTCTTCTTGGAGAAGTAAACCAAGAAGTAAGTCAGTAGTAAGGTTCTCAAGGTAAGGGTTGATGGCAGAGAGAAAAGGGACATATGAAGAGTCTAGCCCGAATAGAATCGCGCTCATAAGTTCTTCGTCCGTGATGGGACGGGCATTAAGAGCTAGACTATGTGATATAGTATGTTTCTTATCAGCATAGTCCATAATGGAGAAAGAGCCCTTAGTGGTGGTTTAGAGTTGGTGGCGAAGTTGCATGACTCAGGCTCAAGATTGAGATTGATAGAGGTTCGAAAGATATGACCAAGCTTCACAAGTGGTACGGATGTACATTATGTAGGGTAGGATAGAATGGCTAATGGTAGTTTTGAGCCAAAGAAGAAGGATTTTGTCCTTCTTTTTCCAAGCTGTGAAGGCCGGATTTGGTGTGGTTTCAGATGTGGCATGAACAGTGGTTAAGATAGTGGCAGATGGAACATTAGATCTATCAAGATGAGCCTCCAAATCAAAGTCTTCAAAGGTAGAGTATTACAGTAGATTGTCAAAGTTAATAATTTTCCCGATCAAGTTTTATCGGAAGGCCGGAAAGGTCAATTGTTTGGGAGTTAGAATCAATGATGGAGAGATGTGTTGAAGAAGAGGAATGTGGCTGAACCGCAGAGGCAATGGACTGGTTGGAGCTGTCCATGGTAACGGGAAAAAAAAAAGATAGTTGGCTCTTGATACCAAATTAAAGTAAAAGAAGAGGTCAGTCGGTGGTTTTGTGGTTTTCTCTTGAGTGACCAAGGCTGCCAATGTATGATTTATATAGGCGATGTACACAATAGAGTTTGAATACAAAACAAAAGCTATTAAACCTATCCTAGTTACAGAAAAGAAAGGACTTTGAATTTACATATGAGACGTATTAATGTGTACAGAGAAATCCTATTTCATGCAGATGAGGAATCTGTATCATCTAACAGGCTTAAAAGGACACCTACTAATTCAAATGATTGTAATATGTATTATGCTAATAACCCTCCCCAAAACACTACCAGCGGGCGTACAACTCTGTCACTCTCTTGTAAAAATATACTATCTTTTTTTTACCCAAAAAAAAAAAGGCTTATAACTTAAATGATATTTCAAGCAGCCAAATTTTCTAACTAAGAAAAAGTACCCAAATGCTTTAAGTAAGAAATGAACCCCGCGACGCTAAAAAAATTTAGGAACTGCAGTTACATCCTCAAGGAAAATTTGAACCCCTTTTACTATTTTGCTAAGATTTTGGGTTGTATCAAGGGGGTATATCTATATTTGGATATATCTATATTTAACCAAACTTAACCCGACATATACAGTGTAATTTTTTAACATAGATGGTTCGAATAAACCCCCTTTTGTCCACCTATATTATCCCCTGGTTACAAGAATTCTCTTCATCCAACAAAGCCCTAGTGTGTGTGTATATATATATACTGCAAATTTTCTTACACTACTTCAGAAATATTCTTACATTTATAGAATATGAGAGATGACTTTAATTTACAGAATAATTATGCTCCTTCACGAATAAACGTGTCTGTTCAATTTAAGACCTCCAAATATTAAAAACTAATTCAGCAAACTTAACATAATGGCTATGAAATGCATACCACATATATGTTGCTCGTAGTACTACTAATTAATTAGATATAATAACAGGAAAAAGTTAAGAAGACATCAAAAGGAGCATAATTAAACTTCCGGTGAGACTTAGATTTTCACATTGTCCGCTGCCATATATAGCTCCAATCAGAAATCCACATTTGAGGAATGAACATTTAAATGCATGAAATCAAGATTTGAAGTTGTGTTTGCTGGATTACTCTCCAATATAACAATGTTTTCAATTGGGACTTGCAGGTGATCATTGACAACTGAAGTACTCATTGTCACATAGTTGTCATGATTTGATGTTCCTAAGGGACTTGTGAAATCCGAGATTTGATAATTTTCATCAAATGTGATGCAGTTGGTGGAGGACTTGGTAAAATCAAAAGAGTCCCGAGGAATAGTAGCTAATAAGAGTTTCTTCTGAGTTTCACCCCTAATCATCTTCATTTCTTTAGCCTTTTTGGATCTTGCCTTAGGTTTCAAGGTGCTTCTTTAGATGTGTGGTAAAAATTCTTGATTTCATTATCCGTTCTTTCGAGCAATTCTTTAGTTATAGTTGACCACCTTTAACAAATTAAAACATATAGTATTGGAGAATTATTAAGCTAGGGGAGGAACTTGGTTTCTCAAACCTATGCATAAAATGAGCTCAACGTACATTACTAAAGTTAAAGCTTAATTCTGACCTGTTATCAAGTGATTGATACATTCTGATCACAATTTGCACCTCTTCTGGGCTAAAAAGTCCTCTCCATCGGAGTCTGCAACTCTTTTCAGTTCTTGATAGCCCTGCACCACCCATAACAATAACAAATTAAAATACACATATATATGAGCCTAGGCAGTAATACTACATGCTGAAACCCTAAAAGCAATAATAAAAGTTTAGGATGAAGATTTTCTGCTTTATTCTTGTTTGACTGCCTAATTCTTTCCCATTTTGGAAATGAAAGAGAACTGAATAGATGTTCCCAAAAGTATTAAGGACAAGTGAATCAAATTTCTTTTTTTTTTTGGATGTTGGACCTGCATATTTGGGTATCTGAGTCCAGTTTCAAATACGATATTTTACGATATAATCAATTAATTTTTTACACAATCCATATGGTGCTGAAACACTAGTCCTGGCATAATTATGGAACTTTCAATTAATCACAAAGGTCATTTACTTCGCAAAGCTTATATATAAGGGGGGAAGGGGCTCCGGTCCAAGCTTCTAGAAGTTTTAGTTTAAAGCCTTCATTTTCCAAGAAAGTTCCCCTCCCACCTCCCACAAGACTGACAACTTCCTAATATGTTTTAGTACTTCTTCTTCTTCCCTTTTTTCTACTTTTATTTATGTGAAATGTAATGTTTCATAATTTTACTATTTCTTCGTTGGTAGTAGTATATATGTTGCTGCTCTCATACACTTTGACACTATATTACGTATATTTAAAGAGTTAACTGGAGTTAATTCTTTGAATGGTTATTTATGTAATGAGAAGTATTTGATGAAGTCATTCAAATATTTATAAATCTCCTATAAATAACTTAAGTTAAAACTTCATCGATCTATTGACACTCATTAATATTTTAATCCATTTTAAAAAGTTAATGTATCCAAGACCCAACAACCCTAACCAAAATAGATCTTCTATAATAACTTTTTTTAAAGTACATGTAAAGAAATTTTATACAATATATGAAACTTTAAAAGGAGTCACCTTTCATCATCGATATGGAACAAAATATTCTGAACTTAGTATGTTTTATTCAATTATTTCTTTGTCTAGAAATGGTAATTTCTAAAGGATAATTACGATAAAAGAATTCTCAGAATCGTGGCTAATTTTCTATACATGCTATCATTGTAATTCTTTTGAATTATATTGACATTTTTATTTAGTATTTTATTTATTTTCATAAAATTATATATTTTCTGTAGCACAATGTTTTTTGAAATAAAAGAGCTAAAAGAGAGAATCCTTTTACCAAATTGAAGTACTTAGTAAGATGACTAGACACAAAATTCCGTGTCAGTACGGGTCCAATATATGTTACGTAGATTAAATTTAAAAAGTCACTAAATTTATTATACTTTTTTTTAATTATTGTGATTTATAATACTTTTTATGTCATTTTCAAATAATATATGTTACTCCTTTTGTTCCAATTTACGTGGCACAAATAGAATTTGAATACTTTCTTATATGATTTTTAAATATTTTCAGTTTTTAGTTATTGTGTTATTTTCTAGGTCCCAATTTATGTTGCACTAATAGAATTTTGATAGCCGACCAAATTTTATATTGTGATTTATAATATGTTTTACGTAATCATCAAATACGTAATAGAATATTCTAATCAAATATATAACAGATTAAAATGAGAAGTAAAACAAATAAATTGAAACGGAGAAAATGTTAAATTTTTAAAGTGGGGCCTTGCAAGCACACAGCTCTCAAGCAGGCAGCTCTTGGTACGGGCCCAATATATGTTACTTAGATCGATTTTGAAACACTAAATTTATTATACTTTTTTTTTAATTATTGTGATTTATAATACTTTTTATGTTATTTTCAAATAATATATGTTACTCCTTTTGCTTTAATTTACGTGGCACAAATGGAATTTGAATAGTGAAAGAAATTTCTTATATGATTTTTAAATATTTTCAGTTTTTAGTTATTGTGTTATTCTCTCGGTTCCAATTTATGTGGCAGTAATAGAATTTCGAGAGCCAACCAAATTTTTATATTGTGAATTATAAGAATATACACAAATTTTTGTGTCAGCACGGGCTCAATATATTTTACATAGATAGAATTTTTAAATTCACTAAATTTATTATATATATTTTTTAATTGTTGTGATTTATAATACTTCTTATGTCATTTCTATCCCTTTATGTGGCACTAGTACAATTTTGAGAGTCAGCCAAAATTTATATTGTGATTTATAATATTTTTTTACGTAATTATCAAATACATAACATAATATTTTGATCAAATATATAACGTATTAAAATAAAAAATAAAATAAATAAATTAAAATGAAAAAAATATTAAATTTTTGAAACATGACCTCTTAAACAGACAGCTCAAACAGGCACGTTGTCCAAAAGGTGCCTGCTTGAATTCAGCTGCAAGCCTCTTATATAAGATAGTAATTACTTTTGTTTTTCCTTTTATGCTTTTCTTTTCTCATTTCATAAATAATATCAATCGAGTAACAAATTGGAAAGTAATGTCACAAACAGATGGGAATAATGCGGAAGGATCGGACGGATAATTATGATTAGTGTTTGACTTATTGAATATCGACTTTTAAATATACTATTCTCTCCATTTCATTTTATGTGGCACACTTTTCTGTTTAGTCTGTCCCAAAAAAATGTCACCTTTCTATAATTAGAAAAAATTTAACTTTGAAATTTCCCTTTTACCCTTAATGAATTGATTTACAACCACACAAATATTTAAGGATTATTTTGGACCACAAATTTCAAAAGTCTTCCTATTTTTTTTAAACATCGTGCCAAGTCAAAAGATGTCACATTAAATAAACGGAGGGAGTAATTCGCTAGTCGATCAATAAAATATCGATTGATTCGATATTAGATTAGTATTTATTAGATAATTATCGGACGATGTATTGACTCAGTCATTTCAAGCTCCCTTCTTTCACTTTCACTCACCAATATATTGATCTCCCATCAAACAAAATAATTTTTCTAGCTCTTCTTAAGCATATGCACTTACTTTCAACACAAGTATCACCAAATCATATCATTTCAAATTTTAATATAAGTCTCAACAAACTACAACATAAGACAATGTAGCCTTGAGAAGAACTTGCAGCCTTAAGAACTTGTATTGCACAACTGTGTTTGCACATTTGCTTTTGCACAAGAAGACTTGTTTTGGTTTTATCAATTTTAAGGAGCGACGTTGTAATATCCCAGGTGTTTTGAGGTGGTTCTTTGTTTCGTGTCAAAGACTTACGAGCTTAAATTTGAGAATTTTATTAATATTATGCGTGTTTGAAAATATTTGATTTAAAATTTGAATTTGATAAAGTTATGTTTTTATTACCTTCCTAAAAATGTCTTAAATATTTATGAAAAATTCTTTTTTTATGATATACTTGTGTATATATTTATTTTATAAGATATTTATATTTTATTAATATTTTAACAGAGATAGTGAGTCTAGTTATATGAAAAAATTTATTATTATATGAGATAGATTTTATTTCAAATAATTTTCTATTAATTGTGATATATTAAAAAAATTATATATATTCTATCACAAATCTATGTAATATCTGAGTGCTTATATAATGAGGTATAGATATCTTTGTTATAATAGCTCCACTCCACGTGGAGGTGCAGTAAGTGACCAAATGTGAAATCGATTATCTATCTCAAGTTATTCAAGTTCAAATTTTAGTTATGTAAAGGTTATTTCTTTCCTTTTTGGCATGATTCCTTACGATTTGAAATCTTCGTGTCTAGCGTGCTATCGAGGAGTCGATTATTAGATATCTCTAAATCATTGTTGGTGTCATTCTTGTTAAAACTCATATTTTGTGATATTGGTTTAGTGTTAAGTTGGAAGGATGTGGTGTATATTTGTGGTTATTAAATAACAGTGATGGTCGGGTTTATCATGGTGTTATGGTTGTGGTACGGAGTAGGTACAATGGTTCTTGGATATTTGTGGGATGTCTCAAAGCTTGTATTGTATTGTATTATGTGTTGCATATTTCATCATATTTTATTACATTATGATTGTGGTTGCGTAGAGGGCTCACGAAAACCTGTAAGGCGTGAGATCTGTCCGCATGGTTGAGCTCGTGACTTTGTGATGACCTGTAAGGCGTGAGACCCTTTCGCATGGTCGAGCCTATGGGGACCTGTAAGGCGTGAGTATGTTTCCGCATGGCCTCCTTTGTGTATTACTTTTCGTAAGGCGTGAGTTTGTTTTGCAGGTTGAGCCTTTGTGTTGTGTTGTTCATCTTGCATTGCATTCATATGTTATGATTATTTTAATTAGCTATATCTGGATCTCTGGAGGTGACATGTGGTTGAGATGTGGCTGTTGTGGGGTCTGGAGTAGGGGAAGGTAAGGTATTATTGGGCTGACGTTGTGTCTATACAAGTTGTGGCTGGAATGTTGGTATTGTTTCTATTTTGACTTTCTTCATATTGTGGTTTCAGTTTTGGGTTATGATATTTCTGTTATTCTGTCGCCTTACATATTCAGTACATTCTCTCGTACGGACGTCCCCATTGTTGGGGGGGGGGGGGGCGCTGCACTCATGCCTACAGGTTATCAGGTAGACAGTTGTCCTAGTTGCGTGTAGTCAAGTTCAGCTGATGATTGGTATGCTCCATTCTTTTTGGAGTTGTTGAGTCTAGAGTATTCCTTGGTTTTGTACTGGTAATGGGTATGTCGGGGTCCTGTCCCGACTCGTGGTTAGCAGTTTTTCATCTTAGAAGCTTGTGGATATCTGTTTTGGGTTTGGTAGTCAGTTGCGGCCTGATTGTCCTTGTATTATCCTTTTGTAATATTTGAGTTTGTTTTCGTTGCATTTTATTTTGTTTGACTTGATTTCTATTGGTTCGCTCGATCAAGTGAGGCACAAGGTGCTAGTCGCGCCTCCTTGAGTTTGGGGCGTGACAAACTTGGTATCAGAGCATGGTCGTGTCCTAGGGAGTCTGCAAGCCATGTCTAGTAGAGTCTTGCTTATGGATGTGTTGTGCACCACACTTATAATCAGGAGGCTACAGGACATTTAGGATTGGTTATCGTTCTTTCATCTTCTAGATCGTGCTTTGAGTCCTAAATGTTGGTTATTGAAATTGTGTGTTCTATTCTACATTCGAGGATGAATGTTCCTAAGGGAGGAAAGATGTAACACCCCAGTTGTTTTGAGGTTGTTCTTCGTTCCGTGTCAAAGGCTTATGAGCCTAAATTTGAGAATTTTATTAATATTGTGCGTATTTAAAAATATTTGATTTAAAATTTGAATTTGGTAAAGTTATGTTTTTATTGCCTTCCTAAAAATATCTTAAATATTTATGAAAAAATCTTTTGTTACGATATACTTGTGTATATATTTATTTTATAAGAGATTTATATTTTATTAATATTTTAACGGAAATAGTGAATCTAGTTATATTAAATAAATTATTATTATATGAGATAGACTTTCTTTCAAATAATTTTTTTATTAATTGTGCTATATTCAAAGAATTATATATATTCTATTATGAACCTACGTAATATCTTAGTGCTTACATAATGAGGTATAAATATCTTTGGTATAATAGCTCCACTCCACGTGGAGGTAATTAAGTGACCAACACACTTTGCTTATCCTTGAAATGCTGTCACATGGCAACCAACCTTTATGCAATTCAATGACTTCTTGTTCATATATATGTATTTATCATATATCAACTACCTTGCCATTATTTTTCCTTTCACAAATACAAGTTACTACTATATATGTGTATACAGGGGCGGAGCCACCTTAGGCTAAGGGGTCATTCGAATCCCTTTTGGCGGAAAATAATACTTTTTATGTATGATTAAAATTAATTTTTATATATGTATAGTAGATTTTGAACCCCCTTCGGCTAGTTTTTATGTATATATATTCATATTTGAACCCCCTTAGTGAAAATTCTGGCTCTATAACTGTGTGTATATACATATCTATATATAGAAACCAGCAGATTTCTGAGATAACAAATTTACTATGTTTGTCATGAATTTAGCTTACAAAAGTTATTAAAAATATGCTATAGCATATGCTTACATATACGCCAAGGTGGTTTCACATACCCGCTGCCTATGTTCATACATATTCACGATTGAAAAGTGATTTGGTAGGAAAAAATATATTAACAATGTATTCGATCACCAAATGAGAAATCGATTATCTATCTCAAGTTATTTAAACTCAAATTTTAGGTATGTAAAGGTTATTTTTTTTCTTTTTGACATGATTTCTTACGATTTGAAATCTTCGTGTCTAGCGTGCTATCGAGGAGTCGATTATTAGATATCTCTAAATCATTATTGGTGTTATTCTTGTTAAAACTCATATTTTGTGATGTTGATTTAGTGTTAAGTTGAAAGATGTGGTGTATATTTGTGGTTATTAAATGACGGTGATGGTCGGGTTTATCATGGTGTTATGGTTGTGGTACGGAAGAGGTACAGTGATTCTTGGATATTTGTGGGATGCCTTAAAGCTTGTATTGTATTGTATTATGTGTTGCATATTTCATCATATTTTATTGCATTTTGATTGTGGTTGCCTAGAGGGCTCACGAAAACCTGTAAGGCGTGAGACCTGTCCGCACCCGTGACTTTGTGATGACCTGTAAGGCGTGAGACCCTTCCGCATGGTCGAGTCCATGGCATTATGAGGACCAGTAAGACGTGAGTATTTTTTTGCATGACCTCTTTTGTGTATTGCTCTCCCGTAAGTTGTGAGTTTGTTCCGCAGGTTGAGCCTATGTGTTGTGTTGTTCATCTTACATTGCATTCATATGTTATGATTGTTTTGATTAGCTGTATCTGGATCTCTAGAGGTGACATGTGGTTGAGAGTGTGGATGTTGTGAGGCCTGGAGTAGGGGAAGGTAAGGTATTGTTGGGCTGACGTTGTGTCTATACAGGTTGTGGCTGGAATGTTGGTTTTGTTCCTATTTTGACTTTCTTCATATTGTGGTTTCAGTTTTGGGTTATGTTATTTCTGTTATTCTATCGCCTTACATATTCAGTACATTCTCCCGTACTGGCGTTCCCATTGCTTAGGGGGGGGAGGGAGGGCGCTGCACTCATGCCTGCAGGTTATCAAGTAGACAGTTGTCCTAGTTGCGTGTAGTCAAGTTCAGCTGATGATTGGTATGCTCCATTCTTTTTGGAGTTGTTGAATCTAGAGTATTCCTTGATTTTGTACTGGTAATGGGTATGTCAGGGCCCTGTCCCGACTCGTGGTTAACAATTTTTCATCTTAAAGGCTCGTGGATATTTGTTCTGGGTCTGGTAGTCAGTTGCGGCCTGATTGACCTTGTATTATCCTTTTGTAATATTTGAGTTTGTTTCCGTTGCGTTTCATTTTGTTTGGTTTGATTTCTATTGGTTTGCTCGATCAAGTGAGGCACAAGGTGTCAGTCGCGCTGTCACGACCCGATTTCTCGATCATGATGGCACCTACAACCCCCGGTAGGTGAACCAATCCCTGTAGCCCAGAACAGTTAGTAATGGGCTACTATCTAACAAGTAAGAGAACAAGACGAATAAAATAGATAACAAGTATATAAATATATACATATGCGGAAACTAAACCAAACCCCAAGACCTGGTATCATAGTACAGAGCCAAACTATATACATGGAGTACAAATAAACCGAAAAGAATATATACAGATGTCTCTGAATGGTAATAGAGTACATGAAGCAAAAGATAAACTAAAGCTAAGCTCCGATCGCCAAGAGCTCACCCTCAGTCTGAAGTAGTCCCCAACAGATCTCCAAGCACGAATCACAACGATCTAACGGCGATGGCCCACGCTAGGATCTGCACCCAAAGATGCAGGGGGTAGGGGTGAGCACCAAATGCGAAGCATAAGGTACCCAGTAGGTATCATAGGCCGACTGGGCACATATAAGATAAAAACGCAGTAATAGACAGAATAGAAGCAAATATTCACAGAAATCAACGAAAGGTACACAGGAACTAGCCCAGAGGGAAATCAACAGAACCACAGATGAGGCTAGTAAGCAGAATATACACACCAAAGGCACAGGTGAAAGTAAGAAACAACGCACCTGGGATCCTTGCAACAACAGTGTATACAAAATAAGTTTACGGAATGGACGGTATACCGGTAACCTCAAGTGTAAGAGGAAGGGAGAAAGAATAATAATAGGCATGCTCAAGACATGAATCAATACTCAACTAACCACATCAACCTCAAATCCAGAAACTAACACCCTAGCAGTACCAATCTCATACTTATCCATAATAGAGAACCATTCTGTAAATAAATAGCAAAAGTCTACCTACAGTCCCCCGGCCGCCCATACAACCGAGGAACACAAACAAGTGAAAACAAACCCTCCGGCATCCCATACTACTGGAGCGTACAATCAGCAAACAGCAAACAAGGGTGGAACCTCGAACCATGAATGATATGATGCATAAAGATCTCAAGTGCCATAGTATCTCTGTATGTACCTCCTCCGGCGCCGATCCGGCCCAGCAGGTAGGTTCCATGGAAGGACTCTGCCCGTATACCTCTACTCCCCCGTATACCCCTCTTCCGGCACACGCAGCCCGTAGCCCCTGGCGCGGATAGCAAGGTCCATGGAGGTCCCCGACCCCATA
>QJPP01003757.1:0-42452 GCA_003996215.1 Jaltomata sinuosa
GACCTTCGTGATCGGGTTGTTCATGGTGAGACCAGTCGGGCTACTCTAGATTCAAATGGGGTTCTGAGGTTTGATGGTCGCCTTTGTGTTCCGAGGATTAGTGATTTGATTCAGTTGATACTTCACGAGGCACATTGTACTAGATACTCCATTCACCCTGGCACAGCAAAGATGTATAGAGACTTGAGACAACTTTACTGGTGGAGTGGTATGAAGCGGGATATAGCGGAGTTTGTATCTCGGTGCTTGAACTGTCAGCAAGTTAAGTTCGAGCACATGAGACCTGGTGGTTTGATGCAGTGACTTCCCATTCCTGAGTGGAAGTGGGAAGGGATTACTATGGACTTCATTGTTGGTTTACCTCGTACTTCTCATGGGTTTGATTCCATATGGGTGATTGTTGATAGGCTGACTAAGTCAGCACATTTCTTGCCAGTTCAGACTTCTTATGGTGCAGAGAGGTTAGCTCAGATCTACCTTCGTGAGATTGTTCGGTTGCATGGGGTCCCCGCTTCTATCATTTCAGACCGCGACACTCAGTTCATATCTCAGTTCTGGAGGGCTATTCAGCGAGGGTACAGAGGTTCATCTTAGTACCGCTTTCCACCCTCAGAAAGATGGCCAGTCCGAGAGGACCATTCAGATTTTGGAGGACATGCTTCGAGCCTGTGTTCTTGACTTTGGAGGTTCTTGGGATCAGTTTGTTCCCTTGGCAGAGTTTGCTTATAATTACAGCTTCCATTCGAGTATCGGCATGGCACCTTTTGAGGCTTTGTATGGCAGGCGTCGCAGATCACCGGTAGGTTGGTTTGATGGTTTCAGTACTGGGCCACAGAGCACAGATTTGCTTCGAGATTCCTTAGATCGAGTCCGAGTGATTTAGGACAGACTTCGGGCAGCTCAGAGCAGGCAGAAGAGTTATGCTGATCGTAGGCTTCATGCCTTGGAGTTTAGTGTCGGTGACTTGGTGTTTCTCCGTGTATCGCCCATGAAGGGCGTGATGAGATTTGGTAGGCGGGGCAAGCTTAGCCCCAGGTACATTGGGCCGTTTGAGATTCTGTAGAGGGTTGGTAGCGTTGCCTATCAGTTAGCCTTACCTCCGATATTTTCAGCTATACATCTTGTATTTCATGTTTCGATGTTGCGGCGGTATGTCCCAAATGAGTCTCATGTGTTGCAGTGGGATTCAGTTCAGTTGGATGAGGGTTTAGCCTTTGTTGAGGAGCCGACAGCTATTTTGGCCAGAGATGTCAGGAGATTGAGGTCTCGAGAGATCCCGGTTGTTAAGGTTCAGTGGAGGCAGCATCCAGTAGAGGAGGCTACCTGGGAAACAGAGAGAGATATGCGGGCCCAGTATCCGCAGCTGTTTGAGCCTTCAGGTACCCCCTTGACCTTGACTTTCGAGGACGAAAGCCCTCTTTAGTAGTGGATGATGTAATGACCCTTCCGGTTATTTCCACGTATACGTTTTCCTTGAACCGTTAGAGCTTGTTGTAGCGGATCCAAGCCACTTAAGGCTCGTCAGGACTGGTATTTCGGTGTCGGGCCCATTTGTTTGGTCGCATTATAAGTTTTGAAGTCAAGCAAATCGACAAAAGTTATCGTAAGTTCTTTAATAAATTTCCTGAAATTTGGGTAAAATGTCTCGGGGCCTTTCTCCCAATATATAAAGAGTTAGAAGTCCCCCAAAATACCAAATCGAAGGTCTACGAGTCTAGTTTTCTACGCACAAAACCTCACATCCAACTTATCTCGGAGTAAAAAGTTATGACTGTTTTACCGCGGACTGTCTGGCAGAAAATGGGTTACGTATCGGGTCGCGAACCGGGTCGGGTTAAACTCGATTTAAGCCTCAACTTCACGTTTTAAGACGCTATTTCAGTTCCGAAACAGTTATAAAAAATAAGGGAGGATCCCGAGAGAATTCTTGAGTATCGAAATTGTGCGTATTTGAAAGTATTTTATTTAAAAGTCGAATGTGGTAGGAAGTTATATTATATTATTATTACCTTTTCAAAATATTTTAAAGGTTTATGGAAAATATTTTTGATACGATACAATTGTATATGTATTTATTTTATAAGGTTTTTATACACCGTAATATTTTAACGGGGATAGTAAATTTAGTTACGTTGAAATTTATTATTATAATATAGTAAGTTTTATTCGAAATAATTTTCTAATGATTATGGTATATTCAAAAATTATATTTATTATACTACAAATTTATGCAATACCCGAATATATACATAACGGGATAAAAATTATTAGGATATTGCCACCTCCCCTCCACGTGGAAGTGGAGGAAAGGGACAACAAAACATTTATCTCAAGTGCTGGAAAGTGTGCACATGAGTTGTAACTTTTCATTTCAAATTGTTGACTTTTAATTAATTTACTCAAATTGAAAAGTCACCGACTCTTTCTAACAATTTGTTGGACGTAGTTTCATATATAACGTATGGATTCCATTAGTTGCCATGGGATTTTCTTTAAAAACAAAGAAGCTACATTGGGTAACTGCTACCTATATCATCTAATCGTTGTGGGGGAATATACTTGGTGTTATATTTGCTTACCCAAAAGAAAATCAATTATCTACGTAAAGTTATTCAAGCCTGAGTTCAAGTTTAATTTCGTTTCGGGGCTTCTTTTCGGAGAGGTTCGAGCTTGTCGTCGGACGATAGGTAGGTTACGGTTTATTTTCCATAGACTCCGCATATATAGAATAAAATTTTATTAATGGGCATCCTTGGGTTGGTTTATTAGGTTGGTACCACAGACCTCGACCGCTTTATTCATGTCCGTCTACTTTTGTTCCTCCGTTGCTTGTAGTAGTCGGCGACATATTTTTATTTACCCTTGTGGTCCTGTGAGGCCTTGTTGACTCTGGAACATAGAAGGTGGGATTTTAGGAATGTCCGCGAGTCCCGGACATAGAATTATCCTTCTAGGCTGGTTATGCTTGCTGAGTAGCTGTGGGCCTGTGCAGGGTTGATAGGTTGATTGTGAGCTGCTGGGCAGCTATTGTGTGTGATCATACCATTTCCATGCATATAAAAAGGTTTTATCCGTGTTTTACTATGGTTTTAGCTTCGGGCCTACTGGCACTATTTTCTAAACCTTGCATGGCTCGGGGGGCCCATTTTTTATGGAAATAATTTGGAAATGGTTTGATTTAACTTGTGAATATTTTTGAGCAAGAAAGTAAAATTATGTTTAAAATCATCAGTTTTACGTTTATCGCTAGACTCGGCAGGGCCGGGGTGCTAGTTGAGTTTTCTTGTTACATGAGATGATTTTTAGCCTCGGTCGGACCGAGCACCTGAGATGACTTTTTACTGTTTGGACCCGGTTATTCCCGGGCACCCTTGGAGGGGTTTTTGAGACATTTTCCTACTACTTTAGTCCTGGACAGGGTCTGGGCATTGCATATTCGAGACCGGGTCTCTATCCTGATACCGGACTTACTTCCGGATGACATGTTCTGATACTGAGTTTTAGTATGGGGTCTGGGACCTCCATGGACCTTGCCATCCGGGCCAGGGGCTACGGGCTGCATGTGCCGGAGGAGGGGTATACGGTGGAGTAGAGGTATACGGGCAGTGTCCTTCCATGGAACCTACATGCTGGGCCGGATCGGCGCCGGAGGAGGTACATACAGAGATACCATGGCACTTGAGATCTTCATGCATCATATCATTCATTGTTTGAGGCTCCACCATTGTTTGTTGTTTGCTGATTGTACGCTCCGGTAGTATGGGATGCCGGAGGATTTGTTTTCACTTGTTTGTGTTCCTCGGTTGTATGGGCGGCCGGGGGACTGTAGGTAGACTTTTGCTATGTACTTACAGAATTGTTCTCTATTATGGATAAGTATGAGATTGGTTACTGCTAGACTGTTAGTTTCTGGATTTGAGATTGATATGATTAGGTGAGTTTGATTCATGTCTCTGAGCATGCCTATCATTACTCTTTCTCTCTTCCTCTTACACTTGAGGTTACCGGTATACCGTCCATTTCGTAAACTTATTTTGTATACACTGTTATTGCAAGGACCCTAGGTGCGTTATTTCTTACTTTCACGTGTGCCTATGGTGTGTATATTCTGCTTACTAGCCTCATATGTGGTTCTGTTGATTTCCCTCTAGGCTAGTTCCTGTGTACCTTTCGTTGATTTCCGTGACTGCTTGCTTCTATTCTGTCTATTACTACGCTTTTATCTTATATGTGCCCAGTCGGCCTATGATACCTACTGGGTACCTTATGCTTCGCATTTGGTGCTCACCCCTACCCCCTGCATCTTTGGGTGCAGATCCTAGCGTGGGCCATCGCTGTTAGATCATTGTGATTCGTGCTTGGAGATCTGTTGGGGACTACTTCAGGCTGAGGGTGAGCTCTTGGCGATCGGAGCTTAGCTTTAGTTTATCTTTTGCTTCATGTACTCTATTACCATTCAGAGACATCTGTATATATAGTTTTGGTTTATTTTGCACTCCATGTATGTAGTTTGGCTCTATACTATGATACCAGGTCTTGGGGTTTGGTTTAGTTTCCGCATATGTATATATTTATAGTCCTTTTATCTGTTCTATTCGTCTTGTTCTCTTATTTGTTAGATAGTAGCCCATTACTAACTGTTCTGGGCTACGGGGATTGTTTCACCTATCGGGGGTTGTAGGTGCCATCATGACCGAGAAATCGGGTCATGACAGCCCATCACTTTTATGATTGGTAGTGGCATTACTAAGAAGTAGCACCTTCCTTTACGGGTTCATTTGAATGGAGATATGATCCATTTGGGCCTCAAGCTGCTTGATTGAGGTTATGAGAGCTTACAGTTTGATGAAGTGTTGAAACTTTACTTTTAAGATCATTTACCCCGGCATTAGTTGTATCCACCTTTTTTAGCACCAATGACAACATGTCATCTACCTTAGAGCGACCGGGGTTGCTTGTGCAGTTGGTAGAGGGAATCTGCTTTGTTTGGGTTCATATAAGGGCTTAGGTGATTGTATCGATCACCATACTTATCCTGGTCATCTCTTATACAACCTTGATTCACTTCCCTTAAGCGATAATACCCGGGATGAGAACCCGCCAACACAAATCATAGTTTACCATCAACAACTGTCGTTAAATCATCATCGCTAGTTTTTATTTCCGGCGGATTCACAATATTTACACCCTTAGCACCCATCACATGCTTTGCCAAGAGATCAATTTGGGTCATCATCCTAGCATTGATCTCATCTTGAATTTCTGCCTTTTTCTAATTTCATTTGCCTAGATGGATGAGGCCGCTCCTGAGATTGGCACATCCACTTCTCTTGTATACCAAGCTTGGTTGGTTTTTGTCATTCGCTCTAAGAAAGCTGAGGCAATGGGAAATCGCAAGTACATGAAGGTGCCACCTCCAAGGTTGTTAGCCATTGACTTATTCATAGAATTCAACAACCAATAGAAACTTTAGAGCAATACGTTATCCGAAAACTCATGGTTCGGACACAAGAGAAGATTCTTTTTGAACCTTAACCAAACCCCATGTAGAGGCTCATCTCGGAGTTACCTAAAGTTGGTAATCTCATCTCTTGGATGCATCATTCGAGAAGGAGGAAAGAATCTCGATGTAAATGCCTCAACCAACTCGGCCCAAGATGTTGTAGACCCATCTGACAATTCTTCCAACCATACCGTGGCTTCCCCCATCAAAGAAAAGGGGAATAGGCGCAATTGGATGGATTCTTGAGAGATGTTTCGAATAATGTATGGTTGGCAAATCTCCCCAAATTTCAAATATTCCTTTTGGCGTCTTCATGTGTTGCTCCACCAAATAGGCCCTTCATTTGGATCAAGTGGAGCATTGTGCTAGTAACGTGAAAGACAGCATTTCTCACCATGGGGGGTAGACGGATTGCACCCACACCCCCTTGCATCACAGGCTCAGCAGCGTTGGCATCCATGAAGTCTTCAACGCTCTTGTTGTCATCGGCCTCGCTCATAGGCTAGCCTGCTCAATCATAACATAAAAAACAAACAAAAGTAAAAGAAACAAGCACTAGCAAAGTGATTTCAAATCAACAATCAAAAATAGCTATCAAATCAAGTCCCCGGCAATGACGCCATTTTATTAATGCTCAAACATAGTCTCCGAAGATGGAGGTAACGACGATCGTTAAGCAAAACACATTTATAAGTACCCAATAGGTGTCGGGGTCATACCCATAGAGACTTGGCAATAACACAGTAGTGATTGTATTGAAACAACTTCACTAAGAGAGTAAATGTTCAAAAATAGGAAAATAAAGGATTGGGGGAATTGGGATTCTATCACAACAATCTCAATTCGTAACAAAGAAAGAAAGTAAAACGGGTGTACAAATTTGAGTAGACGACTAGGGATGTGTATCCAATAGGGCTCTAATATGGGATAGGGTAATTGCTTTTTCATGCTTATTCTCAATCATTGACATAGGTAGCCTTGGTCATGGGTATGAATTGTTTATCTCTTAATCAACAACTATATATTCGATAATCTCGGTTAAAGCACAATCAGTTTAACAACAAACAACCAAGATCAAGCTTAGGGAGGTCATTCTATCTCTAGCTTAGCCCATTAAATGGGTGATTCCTTCGATATGAGCTATCTCTAGACTCAGTCTAGGTGGAACCCCAAGTTCCCACTAGTAATTTCACATCCGAAAATATGAAATTCTCTTACAAGCAATAACATAGCCAAGTAAGGAAAATCAATGTTTGCAACCACAAATTTTAGGATTAAAACTTTGTGAAACTGCTACACTCATGTCAAATAAGCAATTATAAGCATGAATTAGCAACACCCACACCTATTTGTCAAGCACCCACTATCAACACATCCCTAGACAAATGAAATTAGCTACTCATGCTAAGGAAAGAGATATACCAAATGGGTAAGTCAAATTCCTCTTCATTCAAGTGTAATTTCAAGTTCTAAGCTCAGTTTTTGTACACAAATGGTTAACCAAGATTTGGAAGAGAGAATGGATTGAAACCCTCTTCTTCTTGGAGAGGTAAACTTGTTCTCAAAACTAAAATTACTTGCAAATATTAAGAGCTGAAGGATTACTTTACAATTGTGCCTAAATTGGCTTTTTTATACTTTCCTAAAATGTCACTAATTTTCTGGACAAAATTTCCCTTCAGCTGGTGTGCGAGGTGACGTGCGGTTTTCACGTCGTGATGTGCGCATGGCATACCATCTTCAGTTGGACCAGTGACTTCAGCTAAATTTGGAGACCTCCTGCGAAGGAAGTGCGGTTCGCACCACAGCTTGTGCTTGTCGCACGAGCACCGCATCTCAGGGTAGAATCTCCATCTTTTCTGATCACTTCACACTTCACTCCTTTTAAGCTCTTTTTGGGTCCATTTCCTTGTTTTCCATCTTTGATCACAAGTACCTGCATAGACATCAATAAGGCCATAAAAACCTCTAAATTTATGTAAAACATAGCAATAATTCATGTATAAAGGTTTAATAAGTTGGTAGATTACAGACTTATCAGCACCAACCTAGAAAACCAACCCAAGGAAGCTAATTAATGCAGTTATAACCTATATACGCAGAGTCTAGGTAGGAGAAAGCCATTACATGCTTGTCGTCCGATGACTAGCTGCGGGAACAGCATCGTCTAAGCTCGAACTGCTCTAAGAAACTCCAATTCATGAAATTACTATCAACACAATAATCTAGGAATCAAAATGAAACAAACAATACCTATAATGTTATGAATATAACCGGGTTGAAATCCAGGTCACAAATGAGTTCATGGGCCCTGTAACCCTAAACTGGAAATGAAAAGCACCATAGTGTTCTCCACAATCTCGGGAGCACATGCTCAAAAATTGAGCGGAAACGAATGAAAATTGGTGCTCCAAAAATCCCACCCATCATGAATTTGAAAAGAGAATCAATGGAGAAAACAAAAACTAAAGACGTTACTTACCCGCTTTAGAAGTCAACAAATGTGCAAGGATCGATAATATATTACCCTCCAATCAGTTGGGATGATCTATGGTGAAATATGGAGGTTTTAAGGTCTTTGTTAATGGAGGAACGAGTTGGAATGTTGGGAAAAATGAAGGAGAAAGAAGAGAAATTGCACACTTAAAGTTGCCAGCCTAGGCCTATGCGAACGCGGCCAAGGCGTCGCCTAGGAAAAGGCTAGAAATTGGGGCGGCTGGCATTGCCCTACACATAGTCGGCCAACCCTATGCATAGGTGAAGGCCAAATAGAGGGGCGGCTAGACTTTCCCTATGCGTAGGTGTCCATGCCCCACGTAGGCAAACGACATGCTGGTGCGAAGGGGCATGCTAGTGCTATGACAGCAACCAACTGCCATCAGCCAAGCCAACAAGATTTTTAACTCTGGTGGACCATCAGGAACACATCCAGGGTCCTGCAAACACAAATGACCTGAGCTATTCAACTAGAACTTGCATTCTAGATCCAATGAGATCGATGAAAATCCCATCGGTGCTTGATAATACAAAAAGTGGCCCCCATGCCTAAAATCAACTTTTAGACCAAGTATTCCCAAAACAGAACCGAAGGGCCAAAATCAAGTCCAGAAGCCTCGGGACCCAAACCAATGGTCCCTCTAGCCTAAACATGACATTCCAGAGTTAACAGAACTGACTAAATTTTCATCCGAGGCCTTCTTCTCCAAATGTTGACCAAAGTGAAACAAACAAGCCCAACTAGCTTGAAAACACAGAATGAGAGAGAATTCAAAGCTGAATAGCTCCTGGATCCCGACCAAAGGTCTCACTAGACCAAAGTCCATGCTCCAGAGCTAATAGAACTGTCAGAATTTGATTCCAAGCACGATATCTAAGAATGTTGACCAAAGTCAATGATTTCCTAAGTTTAAAGCTCTAAGACATGGAAACGGTCATAAAAACCAAACAGATAGCCCAGGCACCGAACTATCGGTCCCAACAAGTCATAAATGACTTAGGGCCACTATAGGCAAGCTCTAATAGTACAAAAACGGTGTAAATATGAGAATGACTTGAAGGGTCACTACAGCAACCCAAAAATAAAAGGCACAACACATAACCACTTAAATGACCGGAAGGGTCATTACATCAACCCAACAATAAAAGGCACAACATATAACCACTTAAATGACCGGAAGGGTCATTACAGCAACCCAACAATAAAAGGCACAACATATAACCACTTAACCTTAGGAATCAATTAATCAATCAATAACCTGATAAGTAAATCAAATACAGACATGTCAATGTCAATCAATACTGGACATAAAAGTCAACCAATACAAGACATAAGCAGTCATCAGAAACTCTGCAAATATACTGCAACTCAACACAATCACAAAATTAGCCTCAAACTGAATCACAGCTGTATGGACTCTATATCTCATCAGTATTACTCTGTAATGTATCTATACACATATCTATCAAACATCTGTATACACATGCTAAAGGTCTTATTTTTGCCAAACTAGTCATGACCTACCGGGGACCTTAGGTGTCCATGTATCATACTAGCATTATACCTAATCCATCACATAACTTCTCATCCATAAGATCACATCAGACTCGAGTCACTCAAATCTAAACTATGTTCCGTACCAGCATGGTACCTAATTCATCACACAAATGCTCATCCATAGGCTCATATCAGACTTGAGCCGCTCATATCTGAATAAGTATATAATCCTTATTCCTCTCAACACATCTCTGTATGTTCTGTATTTGGTTATGTCAAAATATAGTAATAATAAGTATCCATTGGTAATCACAAGTGCACACCACAATCACAATTCATAAAAAGACATACTTCGACACTTTAAAAGCTTATTCATACAAGCATGGTCATATAAGGAGATAATCAATTCACCACAATTACTCAACAAGCATTATCATGCCAAGAAACATCAAATTAAGTTTTAAGTGTGATACTCAATCATGCATATTGTTATCAATTTCATAAAGCATCACATGATTAGTACTTTGACAACATAATTCATCAACACTCTAACCAAGACACAATTCTTAGTTCATTAAACTTTTATCACAGATCATCACATTTTCTCCCATCAAGTTCATCTTAAGACAACTATATCATGATTACTACTCACCACTTCACACTCCATATTAAGACAACAATGATATAATTTCCAATGTCGTTGCCTAAATGTTCTTCTCCGTACCCTAAAAGATTGATAAAAAATAAGGAGGAAAACTAATTCAAGAAATTTATTGAGTTGTTTAGCAAATCTATCGGTGAATATTCCTTTGGTAGATGCTTTACTATAGATGTCAGGGTATGCCAAGTTAATGAAGGAGATTTTAAAGAAGAAAAGGATTGTTGATGTTGGAACGGTGGAGGTGTCACATCATTATAGTGCAATCATGGCATGTAACTTAGCCTCGAAGAGATAAGACTCAAGAGCCTTTATCATTCCTTGCACCATCCGGGTGTACTTATTTAACAAAGCCTTATATGACCTCGAGGCTAGCATTAATTTGATGCCCCTAGTGATTTTCCATAAATTAGGCTTGGGATCTCCCAAACCAACTCCAATAAGGTTATTGATGGCTGATAGGTCAATAAAATGCTCGATAAGTATTATCTTTGATGTTTTGGTACAGGTAGACAAATTCATACTCCTGGCGGATTAGTGGTTTTGAATTGTAACGTGGACCTGGAGGTTCCTATAATTTTAGGACACCCTTTTTTACACTGGAAGAGCTCTTCTAGATGTTTAGTTGGGAGAACTCAAATCCCTGGTGGAGAGTGAAGAGGTCATGTTTAATGTTTGTCAACCAATGAAACCCCAGATGAGTATCGGGCCATGTCTGTGATTGCTACCAAAGATTAGCTAGTTAAATATCCTTGTAAAGAAGAGATTGGAGGTAAACCACCAGGTAAAAAACTTATTCTATATAATGGTCGAGGGAAGAGGGACCCCAAATATTTTATCATGCCTAAGCCACCAAATTTGGTGGATGTGTACATTGGTCCAAATAACACTCTACCATTTTCCACATCTAATGTGTTGCATGCTTGGCAAAGGGATGAGTTTATGAAAGTTATGACCTTACCCATTTGATTTTAAAATCATACATGCAACTGCACATGCATTGGCGCAGGCGCATGTATGGTTTTAAAAGCTTGACCTTACCTGTTTGATTTTGACCCGACCCGGTTTACCCGCGTCTCTTCTTCTTCTTAACCCCTGTAAACCTTATTTTTTTCTCAAATTCATCATTACAACTTCTCCTACAAAGGGAAGGTGAAGATTTAGGATCGAGTGAATCAAACCTCCTTAAATGTTGCTTTTTGACAATTAAGCACACCACTTCTTTTTCAATGTTTCCAATCTTATTCTCCTCTCTAGCACCCCAAGTCTTCCTTTTTACTTCAAAGCTACTAATCCCACCACTTTTATGCATTGATCCTTATCACATTCACAAGGAAGGATAGTATCATTTCTTTTTCCTTTTCCATTCAACCTTTTAGACACTGCAGGCAATTGCACATGTTTTCACTAGATGCTTTCTCCCCCCCCCCTATTTAGGCTCTTTGCATAGATAAAGACTTCTAAAACATGAAACCCAAAAACCTAGGTGTTTAGCCTACATCTATCATCCAAATGAATTTCTCCCCCAAAACTTGGGCTTGTCGCCTACATAATTATTTTCTATGCGTTCAAGGAGATTGGGTGCCACGAGATAAGGGTTTCAAAAGAGGATGGTGTGTAACATGGTTGCCAAAGGAAAGGTCAAAGGCTCAAATAAGGTTAACTAGGGATTATTGTAAGGGAAGGAATTTAGGCAATGTAAAGGTTCAAAAAAAGCGTAAGGTCATTTTCAAAGTTAATTGACATCAAGGATTTTGACTTGAATAACAATCTGGGCAAGTTATAGACTACCATGCATGCAAACAAACTCACAAGGACCCTACCATACAAGGCACCGCAAACACTATAGGTCAAGAGATAATCTCTAACCTAATTAAAATTAATGAACTTGATAAGCTATTCCGAATCACAAGCCATTCTTTTGTGAAGAAAAATCCAAGTGATGAATTTCAATATTATCACTTAAGAGAATGCTTGAAAGTTATTTCTTTTTTTATTTTATCAAAAGTCATTTAATTATCCTATTTTTTTATGGTACCTCTCAAAATAAGTGCAACTCAGACTCGATATGCTATACTAAAATAAGGCATTTCCCTTGAGAAAGTCTCTTCTCAATCTATCATATGGAATTGCCAACCAGTTCAACCAAAACAACAAAGAAAAGTAGGAAAAACACTCCTTGGGAAAGAATCGTGGCATAAAGAAAACCCTTGGATTTCATTGACTCTTTATTAACAAAAGGAGAATTTTGAATCCATGGGCTCACGAATCATTGAAAACAGGCCAGGCAAAGGCACTAAGCATGATTTGTAATTTGCACATTTAATAGAACAATAGTCATGTTAAATGACTCGGCAAGGGATCAAGCGTATGAATCAATAAAAATAAGCCAAACAAAGGCATCAAAATCACAAACAAACAAAATAAGCATCAAGCCCAACAAGGGCGCAATAATCATAATCATCAAAAACAAGCCCGACAAGGGCAACTAAATCATCATCCAAAATTATACAACCCAGGACCGACAAGGGAAATCAAGTCATTAAAAAAACAAGCCCAACAAGGGCTATTAAATCTATCAAGCATTAAGTAATATACAGGCCAACTGAAATAACAATCCGCCCCCAACTAAAAAAATAAGGCATTGTCCCCAATGCGCACAAATATAATCAAGAGAAGGAAGGATGTAGGGACTCCCTGAAATGCTTTAGGCATCTAAGTGCCTATCATGAGAGGCCTGATATCCGGTGGCAGCATGAGTGGTATGAGCCCCCTCAGACTGGGCTCTAATACCAGGGAACTAGAGAGTAGTAGGAGTGGTAGCATCATTGGGCACTTGGGAGCTTGAACTAACTCCAACACTCCTAGCCTCCTTCTAAACTGTACACATATGAATGGCCCTTTGCATTTGTTGTGACTCGATCAGTAGCTGTGTCAACTCAATACCATCTTGACCCCTAAAGATCACCTTATTTATTTTAGAGCTCTCGATAGCCTTATTGCCCCGTAGTAACTCATCATAGGCAACATCACATCATGTACCCCTGAAGTGTGTCCAAGTAAGTGTCCAAGAAACTGAAGTCAGGTACAAACTTTTTGGCATCATCTTTCATCTTGGCCACATCAGCCTGAAGCATAGCCACCGACCCATCAAGGGTATCAAATCTAGCACACAAATTTTGCACACTCTTGAGCACAAGCTTTAGAGACTCATTGATAGCAGCCTGAATGTATTTTGGGAAGTCACGAGCTAGCGGACTCAATTGAGCATTGTTCTCATGGGTTATATTAGCTAGCTTCTGAAAGTCACGGCTAAAAGAAAGCAGTGAAGGATGGGGAGGCCTAGGAGGCATAGATCTTATTGGAGAATGTCTCGACATCGCGGGAGTAGGAGTGTCAGACTCCAACTGGCTAGTGGAAGTGGAATGTATATTATCAAATGCTCCAAAATCAACAACACCAGTTGTCTCGGCTTTCGATGTACTTAATCCTGTAGTAATTTTCCTCTTTTTCACCTTTGGGGCCTCCTTATTCCTCTTGCAAGCTACATCAATCGTACTATAGACTACCACCTTTTTGTCAAGATACGGGAAAAAAGAGGTCGCAACATTGTCATGACAAAAAATTGGGCCATAATAGCACCTACTAAACCCCCCCTACTAGGCAAACCAAAACCCAGACACAATATTATAAATGAAGCTAAAACAGAATAAGAGGAAGTAAGATACTAAATAAGAAAGGGCCATTAGCATAGATATATACAAAACACTATAAAATATACAAACAGGCCCCAAAGAGATCAAGAAAGACAAAATATATAGATGAGAACCAAACCATGAACCTGGTGTCATCGGTACAAAAGCATCTAACGTATAAGAATAAAGCTATAAATATGCTACTATTTATCCGAAATACAAAATAAAGATGATAAAATTAAAGGGAAAACAGTAAATCTCCAAATCCCAGGAGATCAACACGATCCGAATAGCAGCAGGCCTTGAACGAGTAGATGGTCAATGAGGGTGGCTCATACTAGGTGTTGTATTAGAAAAAGATGCAGAAATGTAGTATGAGTAACAAAACATGGGGTACTCAGTAGGAATCATAGGTCGACCAAGCTTAGAAGATAATATATAATATAACAGGCATAAAAGTAAGCTAACAATCAGGACCCACCTAAATCTAGTCATAACTGAGACAACCATAAAGCATAAGCCAGATGTAAGGTGAAGATAATAATAATACTGGTGATAAAACTCTAAAAATATGCACACCAGAGAATGCAGTATATTATAGGGTGCCAATGTGCAATATGTGGCAAATACAGGAAAGTAAAATCGCAAAATGCAATTTTATATGGTGCTATGTAGGCTCCCTGGAATATCTGGCAGGCCTCCCTTGGTCTCTTCAACATATGAAGTAAAAGTAAAACCCAAATATGCGCTCCTTGGGAAGCCCAGAATCGTACCACAGACTCATCAATAGAAAGTAAGCAGAGAAAATATCCAAAAATGACCCTCAAATGGAGTATAAAAAGTGATACTTTCCATTCCTTTCAAAAATAGTAATAAAACAATGCAGTTCCTTTCTGAAATTGAAAACCATAGTAAGAGAGGAAATGCCCATCTTTAAACCAAATATCTCATATTTTCCCTTCAAACCGTACCAGTGTCCATGTAAATGCGTGTATGAACATATGCGTGCCATCAAAAGGGAATACATGTATAAGTGTATATAATTATATTATATATATATATATAATATATATATATATATATATATATATATATATATATATATAATAGAGCAAAGTACCCTCCAAACAAGAATGACTGACTTAGAACTCTGTCCAATCCAAAGTTACCCACAATATCACAGTAAAAAAAATAAAACACAGGAACATGATAAATATGCAAAATCAACAGTAAATTCCTACCCTACCATAGAAATTACCTCAAAACCTATACTAAGTATTCTAGTCTAACCATACCAAGGCTATAACAACCTAAACTAAGAAGAAATAGGATATTTCTATTGTATAATCCGAAAAATAGCCAATATTTCAAGAAAGGGGATTAAAGCCTTATTCTAATAGTACTCCTAAACTAACATTCCTGTAACTTATAAAATATAAAATATAGTCGAGCTAAGTCTAAAGAAGGTAAATTGTAACCTACCTCAGGGCCAAAGTGCAACCAGGAACCATCGCTCAGAAGCCTTTCCCTTTTGAAGTGCCTCAGATCACTGTCATGCTATCATAAACATAACTCAGGAGCCTTTCCCTTTTGAAGTGCCTCAGATCGTTGTCATGCTATCATAAACATAATCTACACATCAAGACGGGACCAACAAAACCCATATTAATATAAAGAATTTTGGGCCAGAAATTGGGTCAAAAATTGACCCTCAGGGCCTGCTAATAAAAATAGAACAAACTCTAAAATTATACTCCCTACAAGGTATGGGATGCATGCCCCAACTTTGGGCAAAAATGAAATTGTTTTCATACCTCCAATGCTCCAAAAATTCCAGTTTAAAGTAAAGAAAGGGTCATCCAAATGAAGAAAAAAAATTGAAAACGAAAAGTGAACTTAAAGGCTAAACGCATAATAGAATGAAAGTGGGAAGAATTATACCTCAAAGGTACACAAAATCACTGAAGAATAAAGAAATTTCCCTTTTGGCCGAGTTCAACAACAATGGAGAAATATTTTAAGGGCATAAGAAATTTTAAGCAGAAAGTACATTAAATGTACAGAGATCGTTGCTCTTGTGGAAAAATGGTCACTTGAGCAGTGACACAACGGCGGATAAAAGCTAACAGTAGTGGATCTGGGTTCATGGTTCACCCTCTGCATGAGCAGCTCTATAACTGTAGCAATAGCTATGTAGGAGCGGAAGTCCTCTGCCGAAGTAGAGGCTGCTAACACCAGCCTCCTTCGCAGCTATGGCTGCTTCATCGTAGGAGAGGCGTTGTAGGTGTGGCACAACTCCATAAGAGAGGCTGCAACAGAACCAGCTGCACCAGCCAAAATAAACAACTCAACAAGTCACCAAATGGACCCCTCGAGATTTATTCAGAACTGCATGAACACAAACCAAACATGCTACCCAATTGCAAATGACATTCTAGACTCAACCAAAATGACCAACGAAGGTCGTCTTGATGAAATGTTGACCAAAGTCAACATTTTGCCAAGTTTGCTTAAAAACTACCCAATTGCCCAAAATGAATCTAGAAGCCTATGGACCTAAACCAAAGGTCCCACTAGCCCAAAGTCTATGGTTTGGAGCAAACATTGATAACATAATTTCAATCCGAGCTAATTTACTCTAAATGTTAACCAACGTCAAATATTTTAATTTTAAGAGTTCTAAAATATGGAAATTCTTCTAAAACTGATCCAACTATCTCGGGAAGCATTCCACCTATCCCAGTAAGTCAAACAAACCATGTAAAAGCTATAGGGAGGATTGAAAAGGTAAACAAGCTTGCAATTAAGAAAATATCCATGAGGGTCATTACAACATCCACTATTAAAAGGACTTTTGTCCTTCAAAGTTAGAGAAGGAAGGTACTTGAAGGCTAAAAAAGGTGAGAATATTGGACCTGTATGTCGATCTTGGTCTCCCAAGTAGCCTCCTCTACAGGATGATGCCACCACAGAACTATAACTGATGGAATATCCTTGGACCTCAACTGTCTAACCTGCCTACCCAAAATAGTAACATGCTCCTCTTCAAAAGCCAAATACTCATCCAAATAAATTGAATCCCACTGAAGCATGTGTGACTCATCCATAATATATTGCCTCATCATAGAAACATGGAAAATGGAGTGAACACCTGAAAGAGAAGGAGGAAAGGATAACTCATTTGCTACTTCCCCAATGCGACAAAGGATCTTAACAGGCCCAATGAACCTAGAGCTAAGCTTGCCCTTCCTCCCAAACCTTATCACGCCCTTCATGGGTGACACATGATGGAAATCCATTTCATTAACCATAAAATCTAAATATCAAACCCTCTGGTCAGCATAGGTCTTCTTCTTACTCTGGGCAGTATAAAGTCTCTCCTGAATAACCCAAACTCAATCCATAGATCACACAACAAGTCAGTACCCCACAACCTAACCTTAAAAGCATCAAACAAACCCACCAGAGCTATATGAATGCTGGAATGGTTGCTATTATTGTACGTGAACTCTGCCAAGGCTAAGAACTAGTCCTACTAACCTCCAAAAGCTATAACACAATCCCATAACATATTTGACAAGACCTGAATAGTATGATATGATGACCATAAGTCTACAAATGAAAAGCAATGCTAAGCTCAACTCTGGTACCCAATTCTCTCTGAATCAACCTCTAAAAAGTGAAGTAAACTGAGTACCATGGAAAAAAATGATAGAAACAGGCACCCCATACAAATGGACAATCTCATGAATGTAGATCAAAGCAAATATCTCTAAACTATACAATGTCTGAACCGAATAAAAGTGAGTAGACTTTGTAAACCTATCCTCGATAACCCAAATAGCATCAAATCTCCAAGAAGTAATAGTAAGCCTACCACAAAGTCCATAGTTATCCGCTCTTATTTCTACTCAGGAATGGGTAGCGTTTAGGTCAAACCACCTAGTCTCTAGTGTTCGTACTTCATTGACTAATAGTTCAAGCATATAGAAATGATATCTGAGATATTCGCTTTATCCCAGACCACCAATAGTGCAACCTCAAGTCATGAAACATCTTTGCTTCCCCTAAATGAATGGAATATCTTGAACAATAGGCCTTTTCCAATAGCAGTGTAACCATATCTCTAAATTTAGGAAAACAAATATGACCCTCAATCCTCAGAATACTATTTGGGTCTATGGTCGCCGTTCAGGCCTCACCACTCAGCACCTTATCTTAAATGATCCTCAACTTTGCATCATCAAACTGTTATGCCTGAATCTTCTTTAACAATGAAGATTTAGCCTCAACACAAGCAAGAATGTGGAATGGATCAAATATGTCAACTCTCAATCTCATTGTACAAGAATGGGTCTAGTAGAGGCTTGCGGAATAGTACAAAGACATCTGTACTTTTCTTTAAGAGGCTACAGGGCTTTATAAAGCAATTTTCACTTCCTTCTTTCCTTAGTGCTAGTACTTGATTTTAATTAGTATCGAGTGATCCAAATTAGTATATAAACTCTTTCACTCTTGCTTCATAGATGGTGAACACTCGTTCACCCAAAATGGCATCAGCCATAGCAATAACACCAATAACAACACCAGTTTCAGCTGCTGAGGTTGCAGTTTAACGCAGGCCTCAAGTTAGGGGCAGAGCAAGAAGGAGAGAACAAGGGGCAATACCTATCTGGGGTAGAGCTCGAGTAGCTTGAATATTGGTCAGGTAGAGTTCAACGTCCCCTCACCATAGCAGGATTCTTTAGATTTAGGTCAGAATAGTGATAGTTGAGGAGTAAGAAGTAGTGGTTCTAGGGAAGTGGTACCCATGCCGAATGGTGTAGCTCAGGTGCCTATATTCGTAGAGTTGATTCAATAGGTGCTGGGGTTTCTAAATAGTTTGGTTGGAACTAGTACTACTCCAGCAGTTCCTGTATTTCTGTCTCAAAACTTGTAGCATTTCACTGCTATAGCACCTTGGATGGATGAAAACTCTGAGATGGGAATGTTTCCCCGATAGGTATCGGGACTAGTGATGACTGATGATAAACATGCACTATTCTATAAGTTCATGTACATAAAACTTTCAGTGTTTCAGGGTACCGAGTCAAAGGATGGTTTTGAGTTCTTGATTGACTATCACAAGTGTCTGCACAAGATGGGAATTATAGAAAGGTATGTTATGAAGTTTGTGACATTTCCATTGCAGGCAAAAGTCAAGAGATAGTGGAGGTCTTTTGTTGAGTATAGGGCTAGTATACCTCTACTCACTTGGTCCTAGTTTAAGAATGTGTTCCTTGAGAAGTACGTTCCTTGTACCTACCAAGATATGAAGAAGGATAAGTTCTTGAAATTGCAGCAAGGTGATATATCTGTAGTGGCCTATAATGCCTAGTTCCATGCTTTGTCTCGTTATGCACTTAAGTTGATTACTTCAAAGGAGGAGAGGATTAGGTATTTTTTGAAAAGTTTGAATTCAGGTCTTCTGATGGCTGGTCTACAAATGGCTATGCCTAAAAAACTTTTCAAGAAGTATTTCAAGTTTGTGAAGAAGGTGGAAGGGATTAAGAAACAAAGAGAGGTTAAGGCAGAAGAAAAGAAGGCTCAGAAATTGGGTAATTTGAGTGGTACTTATTCAAAGGGTCGTGGTTCACAAGGTTACTCTTCTCGGCCATTCTATTCAGTGATGCCTATGTCTGTAGGGGGCCCGTCCTGGGTCAGTTATCGGCTCTCTCAGATAAATAGTTATATGCCATCAACATCTTCATGTTAGTGGCCTTCTTTAAACATTAGATGCCATGAGTGTAAGATTTGGAGGTTTTATCCTAACTACTTATCTGCAGGACAGTTGACATAGCAACTAGCTTCTAGTGCCTTAGTTTTGGTAGGTCATGGCGGTGGAGGACATGGTAGTAGTTGTCCACTTGGTAGGCGTGATGATCACCATGTAAGTAGGGGTGGCTACCAAGTCAACCATGGTGGAGGATAGGTTGGTTGAGGTGGCGTACAGGATGGTAAGGTGGTGGTCAGGGTGGTGATAAGGCTTATCTTTATGCTATTCTAGCACATCCTAAAATTGAAGCTTCTGATGTTGTGATCATAGGTATTATTCTTGTCTATGATCGTATGGCTTCGATATTATTTAATCCCGAATCTACTTTCTCTTATATATTTGTGAAATTTGCCTTGGGTTGGGACTTAAGATGTGAATTGCTTGATTCACCCATGTATGTGTCTAGACCAGTTGGGGTTTCTGTATATGTTGATCGGGTTTATTGCGCATGTCGAGTAATCTTTATAGGGTATAAAACTTTTGCAGACATAGTGATCTTAAATATAGAGGAGTTTGGTAGTATTTTGGGGATGAGTTGGTTGTCTCCTTATTGTGCGATTATTGATTGCCAAGCTAAGACTGTCAGTATAACTATGCCCAAAATGGATAAATTAAGAGAGGAAAGGCATTATTAAGCGTACTCCTTTGAGAATTCTGTCAGCTATTCATGCCCAAAATTTAGTTAAGCGGGGGTGTAGGGCATCCCTAGCTCATTTTTTGGGATGATGGTTTGGCAGTCCCTCTTATTGCTTCAGTTTTAGCAATGTGCGAATTCATAAAGGTGTTTACTGATGATCTTCCTTGTATGCCACAAAATTGTGATTTTGACTTATGTATAACTTAGAGTTAAGAACCCACCTTATATCTATCCCTTATTATAGAATGGCACTGTTAGACTTAAGAGAATTGAAA
Organism: Jaltomata sinuosa; assembly: GCA_003996215.1. Taxonomy (NCBI): domain Eukaryota; kingdom Viridiplantae; phylum Streptophyta; class Magnoliopsida; order Solanales; family Solanaceae; genus Jaltomata; species Jaltomata sinuosa. The sequence continues at coordinate 20,578 of QJPP01003757.1, forward strand.
TCCCAATTGCAAGAGTTATTAAGAAAAGGTTTTATTCATCTGAGTGTTTCATCTTGGTGTGCTCCTATGCTTTTCATGAAAAAGAAGGATGGTAGTATGCGGATGTGCATAGTGTACCGACAGTTGAATAGGGTAACTATTCGTAACAAGTATACCTTGCCTAGAATAGATGACCTATTTGACAAGTTGCCGGGAGCCAGAGTGTTCTCAAAGGTTAATTTAAGGTTAGGTTACCATCAACCTAAGATTCGGGATGAGTACATCGCAAAGATAGCCTTCTAAACTTGTATGGACATTATGAGTTCTTGGTCATGTCCTTTGGTTTGACCAATACCCCAACCGCTTTTATGAGCTTGATGAATGGAGTATTCAAGCTATTTTTGGATTAGTTTGTTATTGTTTTCATTGATGATATCTTAGTTTACTCTAAGAGTAAGGAGGAGCATGAAGCTAACTAGCATACAGTGTTAGGGTTGCTTAAGGAGAAGTAACTTTATGCTAAGTATTCAAAGTGTGAAGTGTGGTTATCTTCAGTGTCCTGTATGGGACATATGGTATCTATGTATAGGGTTATGGTAGACCCACATAAGGTGGAAGCTGTTAAAAACTAGGCCAGACTGACTAATATTACAAAGGTTCATAGTTTTATGGGGTTGGGCAGTTACTATCATCAGTTTGCTAAGGGGTTCGCCTTTATTGCTTCATATATGACTCGCCTGACTGAGAAGGAGGTACCTTTTATGTGGGATGATAAGAATAAGGAGATCTTTCAAAATCTCAAGAACTTGCTAACTTCAGCTACTATTCTTTCCTTGCCTATTGAAGGTAAGGATTTCTTTATGTATGGTGATGCTTCACGTTCTGGTTTAGGTATTGTTTTGATGCAGGGTCAGAATGTAATTGCTTATTATTTGAGGGAGCTAAAGCCATATGAGAATCCCACCCACGACTTGGAATTGGCAGTAGTGGTTTTTGCCTTTAAAATTTAAAAGTTATGAAATCTCAATTTTGTAACATGTGGAAAAGTCTAATATGGTTGCAGCCATATTGAGTCAGAAGCCGGCAAGCATGGGATATTTGGTATGGTTGGAGTTGTCAATATGTCTATTGGCTAGAGAGGTACAAATTCTGACTAATGGTTGTATGAGGTTACAGGTGACTAGCAAAGGAGGAGTGTTAGCACGTGTGGAGGCTAAGTCTACATTCTCATAGGAAATTAAGAATAGGCAGTTTGAAGATGACAAGTTGAATAATCTTAAGGAGAAAGTGTTACAAGGTGAGGACAAGGAGGTCATTCTTGATGAAGAAATGGTATTAAATATTTAGGGGCCTATGTGTGTGCCTCAAAATGGAAACTTGATTCCCACCATCCTTTTTGAGGCTCACAATTCTAAGTACTCTATACCTCTGGGTGCAACCAAAATGTAAAGAGACTTGAGAAAGCATTATTGGTGGCGCAGAATGAAGTGAGACATTGTGGATTTTATGACCAGGTGTCAAAACTATCAGCAGGTTAAGTATGAGCATCAGAAACCTTGTGGCACTTTTCAGAGTATGCCCATTCAAGAATGAATGTTAGAGAGAATAACCATGGATTTTGTTTTGGGTCTTCCTAAGACCCTAAGGAAGTTTGACTCCATATGGGTGATCGTTGATCGATTGACCAAGTCTGCATACTTTATTCTGGTAAGAGTGGACTATAATGCAGCCAAGTTGGATAAGATCTATATGAAGTAGATTGTGAGACTTCATGGGGTGCCTATTTCCATAGTGTCAGATAGAGGTACTCAATTTACCTTTAACTTTTGGGAGAAGTTTAGTCAGAATTGGGTACTAGGTTGGACCTAAGTATAACTTTTCATCTGCACATTAATGGGCAGTCAAAATGGATGATTTAGGTACTTGAAGATATGGTTTGAGCTTTTGTGATGGACTTTGGTAGTCAGTGGGATTGATATGCCTTTGTGTGAATTTATATACAACAATAGCTACAACTCCAACATTGACATGGCTCCTTTTGAATCTTTATATGGAAGGAGATGTAGATCATTAATTGGATGTTTTTATGCTTTCGCGGTGAGACTTTGGGGCATCGATATACTAAAGGAGCCGATGGAGAAAGTGAGGTTCATCCAGCAGAAGTAGGTAGTAGCTCAGAGTGAATAGAAAGAGTATGCATGCAATAAGGTAAGGTATGTGCAATTTGAGAAAGGTGATAAAGTTTTGTTTAAAGTATCACCCATGAAGGATGTAATGAGATTCAGAAGAAGAAGAAATTAAGTCTGAGGTATATCAAACCCTTTGAGGTTTTGAATAGGGTACGGTCAGTGGCGTATAGGTTGTCTCTACCTCCTAGTTTGTCTGGGGTATATCCAGTATTTCATATGTCAATGCTCAAGAACTACCATATATAGAGAGACTACATTATTCGTTGGGATTCAAAATTGTTTGAAACAGAGCTCTTTTATTAGGAGGAACCAATTTTAATCTTGGATAGGGATGTGAGAAAGCTGAGGACCAAAGTCATTCCATCGATAAAGGTTCAGTGGAGAAACCTTTCGGTCGAGGAAGCCACATGGGATATGGAGGCAGATATGTGCAAGCGCTATCCATACTTGTTCATCGACTCATGTAATTCTTTTGCATGTTTGTTGCATTATTTTGATTAGTTGTCATTCATGCATGAATGAAGGGTAAATTGGTATCTAATGTAATGACCCAAATTGTCATTATGCTTAATTAGAGAGTAAAACCTTCATCTAGTTTCCCCTTAGACCAAAATTTGAAAATTCTAGGCTGGCCTAGTTTCTGGTATAATCGGAGTGTGTGGTGGCCTATGGAAATCAGGGAATTATTAGAGTGTTGGGTTGTATTAATTATTTTACTTTGTGTTAGAGAATGAGTTTAGAAAGTTTTAGTAACTTTCGATGCATAGAATGGGTTAGTAGAACTTCGGTTATAGCAATTACCGTGAAAGGGTTAGTTTGTAACGTCGAATTTTGAGAGGTATGCTGTGAAATGGCCAGAGTTTGAACCAAGTTTTGAGATACTGGTTTGGGGTCACTGCAGCAGTGTCACTGCAGTGGCAAAAGTGTAACCACAATGACAGTCCCTTTTGGCCTAGGTGCCGCTGTAGTGGCACTTTTGTCGCTGTAGCGGCGGAAACTCTATATACCAGTTTTTAAAATAAGAAAACTCTTTCTTTATTTCCACTTTTCTAAAATTTGTTCAAGGTCATAACAGGGGAGATTCTTCACAACTTTTGGGGTTTTCCATCTTTGAGGTAAGGTTCCTTTACACTTCAAACTAGAATTACTCCTTTATATTTTTAGGATTGTAAGAATCATGGCCATGGTGGAATCTGGAAAATTAGCCCAAAGTTATGAACTGGTGAGAATTTAAGGCGAATGATGTCTTTATCAATTATTACTAATTTTAGGAGGTTAAAAAACACTTCCTATGGTAGAATTCATGATTGTTAGTTGAATTATGAAGAATTCAAAGAGTTCAAAGGGTAGAAAACTCTAAGATGACGAACTAAGTTAAGTTCATAAGTAATTTGATAAATGTGAGTTCCTAATGCTTTGGAAAGTTCCTAATGCTTTAAAAGGGTCAATTGTTATGTTAAATTCTGTGTGTCTGTTGTTCATAGATGAAGAACAGGCAGAAATTGCAAGAAAGGGAAAAACTGTGGTGTAATATTATTTTTGGTTAAGTAATTGAGGTATGTTATGGTTTAATTTTAGTAAGACTTGCTTCAGTATGTGCTTATATATAATTTGGGTGTTTGTGATTTACTTTCAAGCATTACTTGTGATTATGGACTGTATTATGCATTAAACATATGGTTTTGATATGGTATTGAGGTGATAGATGGACCATGTGTCACACTGACACTATTAGATGGATCGGGTGTCACACCAACATTGTATTGGAATCGTTGTTACACTGACACTGGTGCATGGACAGATCTCATCCCCTGCAGGTCATAACTGAGAGCCTCTGCCGACTCTAGTATGTGTGTAGCATGCATGTAATTATGATTTCATTGTACTAATATTTGTGATGGCTATTGTTGAAGGAATGTGTCTAATTGTAGTTGATTACTTGTATACCTGTATCCTATTTAGATGAAGTGCTATGACTGTACTTATTTGTCAACTAATTGTGAGTTGTATGTTGATTCCTATTACTTGCATTTCACTTGCTTATTTGCATGGTGTTGAGTTGATTCGATCGATGATACCTACCAGTACTTAGTTGTTGTACTGATACTACCTGTACTTTTCTTTTGTTGAATGCAGAGCGTGTTCCAGGATTTGAGACAAGACCTCTATTCTAGTTCATGATTTAGGCATTGATTCAAGGGTGAGCACCATATTCGGGCAACCATTGGATCATCTTTATGTTAGTTATGCCCTTTGTTTAGGGAAAGAAACATTCCTTTTATTCCATGTTCTGGATATTGATTAGGCTTAGTTTTTGAAATTTTTTAGTGTTCTTGTACGGTGACTTTGATTCACCGGGGGTTGTCATAATTAGAGATACTTTCGCACTCTCTTGATTTATATATTAAATGAGTTAGTAATGAATTAATTTGATTAAGATTGTGTTTAGTAAGATAAATAGAAGAGAATTTATGAAGATGGTTTAGGCGAATTCTAGATAGTTGCTTAAGGGTTGGGTTAGATGTTTCTCCTACTGTAGATCTAAGGTGGGTGCTAATCATAACTGGTTGGGACATGACAAAAGCAGTGCTAAGCTTAACTCAGGTACCCAATTCTCATTGAATCGACCTTTAGAAACATGAAGTAAATCGAGTACCCCAGTCAGAAATTGTAGAAATAGGCACCCTATGCGGAAACTAAACCAACCCAAAACTTGGTGTCATAGCGTATAGAAGTCTGAACTACATAAGGAGTATAAGGGTCCAAAAGAAATATACATATACACAAGCTATCTCCGAGTAGTGATAGTGTACAAAATATACAAAAGATAAACTAAGTCAAGCTCTGAATGCCAAGAGCTCACCCTTAGCCTGGATGGTTCAAAAATAGCATCCCGCACGAGTCTCCGGTGCTCTATCGATGATGGCCCACACTAGTATCTGCACCAGAAGATACAGAGGGTAGGGTGAGCACCATATGCGAAGCATAAGGTACCCAATAGGTATCATAGGCCGACTGGGCACATATAAAGTAAAAGAGCAATAGCAGACAGGGTAGAAACAAACAGTCACGGAAATCAACGAAAATATACACATGAACTAGCGCAGAGGGAAGACAACAGAAGGCAACATACAAGGCTAGAAAATAGAATATACACACACAACATGCATAGGTGAAAGTAAGGATGACGCACCTGGGATCCTTGCAAAACAATATATATGTAAATAAATTCTAACAATGGGAGGTATACCGGTAATCTCAAGTATACGAAAATAGGAGAGAAGAATAAAGGTGGACATGCTCGACATACCGGAGTTAATACCCAATATAGTCATACAAACTCAATCCAGGAACTCACAGCCTTACAGTAATCATACTCATACTCGACCATAACAGGGAATGATATCAGAATAAAGTAAAAAGAGTCTACCTATAATACCTCAGCCGCCCATACAACCGAGGAATGCAATCAAGTGAAAACAAACCCTCCAGCATCCCATACTACCAGAGCATACAATAAACACACAGCAAGAAAGGGTGGTATCTCAAACAATAAATGAATGATGCATGAAAACCTCAGGGTGAAATAGAACCTTTGTATGTACCTCCTCCAATGCCGATCAGGCCCAACAGGCAGGTTCCATGGAAGGACACATCCCGTATACCTCTACTCCACCGTATATTGTTCCCCCTGGCATACGCAGCCCAAAGCCTCAGGACCAGAGCGACAAGGTCCATGGAAGTCCCGGACCCTATACTAAAACTTAGAATCAAAATGTGTCCTCTGAAATCGAGTCTTGGTTCAAGCCAGTGGATAAGTCTCAAATATGCATGCCTAGACCCTGTCTAGGACTAAAACAGTGAAAAAGATGTCTTAAAAACCCTTTCAAGGGTGCCCGGGAAACGTCGGGTCTAAAATAGTAGTAAAAACATCTCAGATGCTCGACCCGGCCGAGCTTGATATCATTTCAAATCAGTAAGGAAACTCAGCTAGTACTCCGACCCGGTCAAGTCTAGAAATAGTAGAAATCATGATAAAACCATATCTTTAACCTTCTTTTACCCCAAGAAGATCCACGTATCAAGTCAAATCATTTCCAAATCCAATTTCATCAAAAACGGGACTCCGAGGCTATGCAAGGTTTAGAAAATCAGTTTCCATAAGCCCAAAGCCAAAAACCGTAATAAAACGTGGAAAAACCTCTTTATATGCATGGAAATGATATGATAAACCCAAATAGCTGCCCAACAACTCACAATCAACCTAACGGCCCTGCACAGGCTACGAAGCTACACAACAAGCATAACACCAGCAGAGGAAGATATTTCTATGTCGGGTACTCGCAGACATTCCCAATAATCCCACCTTCTATGTTTCAGAGTCAACAAGACCTCACGGTGTCACAAGGGTAATAAATATATCAACTAATAGGAATACTACACACAACAGAGGAAATAAATAGGATGAATCATAGAAAAGCGGTCAAGGTCTGTGGTACCAACCTAATAACCCAACCCAAGGTTGCCAACTAGTATAATTTTACCCGATATAGGCAAAGTCTAGGGAGTTAAGTCATAACCTACCTGTCTTCCAATGACAAGCTCCGGGAACGATGATATATAGGGACGAGCTGCTCCGAGAAGCTCTAAACGAGAATAAAACTATCAAATTCATGAATAAAATGTTAAGACGAGTCTAACGATACCAATATTGCTACAATTGTAGCCGGGTCGAAATTCGGGTCGAAATCCGGGTCAAAAGCGGGGCCCACAACCCAAAATTAAAAATGAAAAGAACCACGATGACCCCAACAATGCAAAGAAGACATGCTCTAAATTTGAGCACAATTGGACAAGGGAAGGGCACCAAAACAGCCCACCCAAGTTGAGGATTACAGAATGGAAATTTCGAAAATAAAAATGGAAATTGGGCAAGAATTACTTACCACAAAGATTGAATTTCAAGACGAGATGAACAATCCTTTACTTCCACGAAGCATGCACGAGCTAGGGGAAGCCACTACATAAGAATTTCAAAGCTTTGGTAGGAGCAACAATGGAGGAAATTAAGAAAATTCAAGGGAAGCTAAAAGCACAAGTGGGGAAGATGACTTACCAAGAATCGGAAAAACACGAAAAATCCACAAACAATTGATTCCCCAAGGATTAGAAATGATCAAGAGCAATTTTGGTAGAGAGAAAAATGAGTTTAGAGTGATAAAAGTGAGGAGAAGTTGCTGGAAAAAATGAATTTCCAGCTATTTATAGCTGCTGGCCGCAGCTGATTTTCTGCAATTTTAAAAAAACTCGACGGGGCATTTCGGGCAAAATCGTAAATCGATATTCAAAACCCAATAATGCTAATAGAGTGGAAACGACGTTCCGGACTCAACGAAGTCAACAAAACTTCCATACAATATCGTTTCATAGAAATGCTGACCCAAGTCAACACTAACGAAAATGAACTCAAAGGCTCGAAATTAGTCCGACTCACCCAAAACCCGAATCAACAAAATCTTCCTAGCCCAAACTCGACATTTCAGAGCTGATGTATTCGTCAGATTTTGAATCTGACACTCCAATCATCAAAAGTCACCCGAAGTTACAGTTACAACTCCAAATGGGATGAAAACTGAGAAAACAACACAAACTCCACACCGAACGTTCTCATGCCTCAACTAAAGGTCCAACTAGACCAAACTCGTCGCTACGGAGCTAACGGAACTGTCAAAATTCAATTCCAAGCATGTTAGCTAACAATGTTGACTAAAGTCAATGATATTCTAAGTTTAAATCTTTACAATAAGCGAACAGCTAAAACGACCAAACGAACGACTAGGGAACCAAACTACCAGTCCCAACAAGCCATAAATGACTTGGAGCCGCTATAGGAAGGCTTTAACAGTGCAATAAATGCAAAAATGCGAAGATGACCGGAAGGTTCATCACAACATCTACTACTAAAAACACTCATCACAACATCCACTACTAAAAAGACTTTCGTCCTCGAAAGTCAATAAGAAGGGGAGTACCTAAAGGTTCGAACAACTACGGATACTGAGCACGCAACTCACTCTTGGTCTCCCAGGTAGCCTCCTCGACCAGATGATGCCTCCACTGCACTTTCACAACTGGAATCTCCCTAAATCTCAACCTCCTGATATATCTGGCTAGAATAGCTATCGGCTCCTCAAAAAATGATAAACTCTCATCAAACTGAACCAAATCCCAATGCAACACATGAGACTCATTAGGCACATACCGGCGCAACATCAAAACATGGAAAATTGGGTGAACAGCTGAAAACATCAGAGGCAAGGCTAACATGTAGGCAACACTACCAACCCTCTGTAGAATCTCAAATGGCCCAATAAACCTGGGGCTAAGCTTCCCCTGCCGACCAAATCTCATCACGCCCTTCACGGGCGATACTCAGAGAAAAACCAGATCACCAACACTGAACTCCAAGGCATGAAGTCTACGATCAACGTAACTTTTCTGCCTACTTTGGGCTGCTCTAAGTATGTCCTGGATTAAACGTACTTGGTCCAAGGAATCTCTAAGAAAATCTGTACCCTGCGGTCTGGACTCTAACCCATCAAACCAACCAATGGGCGATCTGCAATGCCTACCATACAAAGCCTTGAAAGGTGCCATGCCAATGCTCGAATGAAAGCTATTATTATACTCAAACTCAGCCAATGGCACAAACTGATCCCATGAACCTCCAAAGTCAAGAACACAAACCTAAAGCATGTCTTCCAGGACCTGAATAGTCCTTTCGGACTGGCCATCTGTCTGAGGGTGGAAAGCAGTACTAAACTGAACATCCTTACCCAAATCTCTCTGTATAGCTCTCCAGAACTGAGATATGAACTGAGTGTTGCGATCTAAAATGATAGAAGATGGGACCCCATACAACCATACAATCTCACGAATATAGATCTAAGCTAACCTCTCTGCCCCATAGGAAGTCTGAACCGGTAAGAAATGTGTTGACTTAGTCATCCTATCAACGATCACCAATAAAGAGTCAAACCCTCGAGTAGTACGAGGCAAACCAACAACAAAGTCCATAGTAATACCTTCCCACTTCCACTCAGGAATGGGAAGTCGTTGCATCAAACCACCTGGTGTCATGTGCTCGAACTTAACTTATTAACAGTTCAAGCACTAACATACGAACTCTGCCACATCCTACTTCATACTACCCCATCAATCGTTGCTTTTTTTTTGTTACTTTGAAAGTAGCTACTTCAGCTTTAGCCACTCAAATTTTTGATATTCCTTTTTATTTCTCATCAAACGAATGGCATCTTCTTCTGGAAATTCTAGCTATTCTTAGCATGATATTGGGAAATCTCATTGCTATTACTCAAACAAGCATGAAACGTATGGACAATCTCATGAATGTAGATCTGAGCCAATCTCTCTAAGCTATAAGAAGTATGAATTGGAAGAAAGTGAGCAAACTTCATCAACCCAAATAGCATCAAATATCCAAAATGTTTATGGCAAGGCAACGACAAAGTCCATAGCTATCCACTCCCATTTCCACTCAGGAATGGGTAGCATCTAGGTCAAACCACATGGTATTTGGTGACCGTACTTTACCTGTTGATAGTTCAAGCACCTAGACAAAAAATCTGTAATATCCTGCTTTATCCCATACCACTAGTAGTTTTATCTTTAGTCATGATATGACTTAGCTGCCCCTAAATGAATGGAATATCTAGAATGATGGGCCTCCTCTAATAGCAGTCTAACTTGATCCCTAACTCTAGGAACACAAATACGACGTGCAATCCTAAGAACACCCCCCGAATCAATGGTCGCCTTCCTAGCCTCGCCACTTAACACCTTATATCGAATGATCCTCAACCTCGCATCATTAAACCGTTGTGCCTGAATCTACTCTAACAACAAAGATCTATCCTCAACACAAGAAAGAATGCAGCCTATCTCATAAATGTCATCACAAATATGTTCAGATGCAGTCAGCACAATGCCATAGGCTTTCCCTTATTTTCTATGCTTGCTGCCTTTGGATAGCTAGACTAGGATCACTAGGGATTTTTTTGGCTTCTAATTTAGGCTTAGAGATGGGTATGATACATTTGGATAAAGTGACTTGACCCTTCTTGAACACTACATTATTTGTCAATGTTTACTCAACCCCACCTTTTCTTTATCCTTTTTTTCTTCTTTATTCATTTGGGCATTGTTTATTCTTTAACAACTACTACTTATTTTTTTGTTTCACTTTCCTATTTTATTCATTGTTTTTCTTTCTTTTATAGTTTTTTATATGGATATGTCACACTCGTTTTTTATTTGATTAGTTACATCACCCTTTTACACCAACTCTCAGCTTGTCCTCCAAAACCTTGCCACCCCCAACTTAGGCACTCTGACTAAGTTGTAAATCCTAGTGTCCAAGAAGGGAGAAGGTATAAACTAAGGGATCACTTGTTGAATGACCTCGTCTGAAAGAGTAAGAATCATAGCTGAAGTCAATAAGACCTTGAGCTTTATAAAGCTCGACTCATACTTGTAAGACCACTAGAAAGGGACATTCTTCTGAGTCAATCTAGTCAAAGGCGCTGCTATAGAAGAAAATCCCTCCATAAACTATTGTATTTCTGATAACATCCAAAACCACTCTCCAATGAAGGAGGTGGAAACAGTCATAAGCAAAATAAGCATCCAACTAAGAGTCGAGGTCGAATCCCACAGAGAACAATATCAAGGGTGATAGAGGATAAAAGGAATTAAAACAACTTACTGAAGTCCAAAGAACAAGAAGATAAAATGTTTTGTGGGGTTTTTGTTTGGAAACACAAACAAAGATAAAAATAACTAAAAATAAGAGGATAGGTGATCAATGGCCTTCACAAACAAGGATAATAAGGGGATTTGGGAATAAGATTAAATCCAAATCCATATAATCCATTGCAATTCAATTTCCTACTTCTTAATCAATCATGGGTCGATTAAAATATACCTTGGAATCTTAAGTATCCACCAATATCTCTCGATAATCGATGAATATTTCTGAACTAGTTTTCTCGAACCTAGCTAAGTGCCAATAAGGATATTCCAATTTTGGGAAACAATTAGATCTTCCTATTTCTATCTTAAATCCATTAGAGGAGGTTTAAAGCCTAAAATTAGTGCTAATTAATCTTTCCCCAACTTTGGTTTCCCTTTTCAAGCTAAATCAAAGAAAAAGGGAAAAGTCCCAGGGTTGTTCAGTCCATTTAAAAATTAATTCAAACACAAGATTAACTATATACCAAAAGACCCAATTCATAAACTAGAAGGATTCAATTAAATGCAAAAACACAAGATAAAAATTCAAACCCAAATATTGTTTATCTCCAAAACAATATTCAAATATGAAATCAATTACTACACCTACAAATTTGTAATACAACGCAAAAGTTTGAATGGCACGACCCTATTTCTCGGTCATGATGGCACCTATAACCCCCCAGTAGGTGAACCAATCCGCATAGCCTGAAATGGTTAGTAATGGAATACCATCAAATGTTCAAGCAGAAGAACAGTAAATAAGCAGAAGCAAGAAACCAAGATAAAGAAATCAGCAACAGGAATACATAAGAGGAAGCTAAACCAAACCCAAACCTGGTATCATAGTATAAGAGCTAGAACTACATCAACAGAGTAAAAAGGGATCCAAAACAATATATACATATGTCTCCAAATAGTAAAAGAGTACATGATATAAAAGATGAACTAAAAGCTAAGCTCTGGTAGCCAAGAGCTCACCCTCAGTCTCAAATGGTCTAAAATATCAACTCGCACGAGTCTCCAATAGATCAACGGCGATGTCCCATACTAGGATCTGCACCAGAAAGATGCAAAGTGTAGTATGAGCACAAATTGCTAAGCAATGGCTACCTAGTAGGTATCACAGGCCGACTGGGCACATATAAGATATAAAGGAAATAATATAGCAGAAGAGAAGCAAGTAGTCACAGAAAATAATGAATAAGTACACGAAAGATAGCACGGAAAGATACAAGAAGAAAATAACATACTTGGCTAGCTACGAGAATATATATATATCACATACACAGGTGAAAGAAAGAAGTAACGCACCTGGGATCCATGCAATAACAATATATAAAAAGATTCTAAGAAGAAGGTGGTATACCAGTAACCTGAAGTAAGAATTGAAGGAGGAAAAGAAATAACAGTAACTGTGCTCAAAAAACAAGACTAAGAACCAAGCCATGCTAGCAATACCACTCTCAACTACCAATCATCGAAGAACAACCATAATAAAGATCTATATTGCTATAAAATAACAATAAGTCTACCTATAGTCCCAACAGATGCCCATCCACTCAAGGAATGCATACAAGTAAAGAAAAACCCCCGGCAGCCTATACTACCAGAGCGTACACTCAACAAACAGTAGATTAGGGTGGAATCGGACACACATGTATGATATGATGCAATAGTTGAAAACCAGGTAGAACAGTAACCCTATATGTACCTCCTCTGGTGCCTACGGGCCTCGTAAGTAGGATCTATAGAAGGACACAGCCCGTATACCTCAACTACACAATATACCCCTCCCCTGGCACATTCAACATGTAGCCTCTAGTCTTGGTCAACAAGGTCCACAGAGGGCCTCGGCCACATACTAACTCTCATAACCTCAACAAAACAATCCAAAATGAATCTGGATCCAAACTAGTAACCAAATCTTGACAATGCATGCGCGGAGTCTATCCAGGTCTAAATTGATGAAATAAACCTCAAAATCCCCTACAAAGGTGCAAGAACATAACCGAGTCTAAAATAGTAGTAAAATAAGTTTGATTCTCAGCCTAACCGAGTCTAGTATCATCTCCAATCAACAATAAAACATGTCGAGCACTTCGGCCTCACCGAGTCTAGTAGTAGTCTGAAAACAGTGATAAAATCAACCTATTAACTTTCTTACCCCAAGAAGATCCATGAACGTCATTTCCAAACCCTTTATAACCACTTTTACCGAAAATGGGCCCTCGGGGCCATGCAAGGTTTAGAAAATCATCAATAGTAAACCAAAAGCCAAAACCATAGTAAAACATGTGAAAAACCTCTTTATATGCATGATAATGGTATGTTGAATCACAAATAGTAGCCCAACAACTCACAATCAACCTATCAGCCTTGCACAAGCTCCAATCATTCTACAATATAGATAACCAACTTTACGAACTAATATTGATGTCTGAGACTCGCGAAGATTCTCGAATAACCCACCATCTATGATTCAGAGTAAAATACAAGGCCACATTGGACCACAAGGGTGATATAAGCAATTACAACAAAATCTACAACCAAATGAGTGAAATCATACGGACATGAAAGAAAGGGAAAGGTCTGGGGTACCAAGATAATAAACCTAACCCAAGGATGCTAATTAGTACAATTATATCCTATATATGTAGAGTATAAAAGAGTTAAACCGTAACCTACCTGTCATCTGACGACAAGCTGCTAGAACGATGATGTCAAAGCCTGAACCACTCTAAGAACCTTCGAAACAAAATCAAACTATCATAAACATAAACTACACATTAAAATGAGACTAACAATACCCATAATGCTATAATTATAGCTGGGTCAAAATTTTGGTCACAAGTGGGCCCGTGGGCACCTCAACTCAAAGCCATAAACAAAAGAGCAGACAACGATCACCAAACTCCCAAGAGTGCATGCTCAAAATATTAGCAAAAAATGTCTATGAGAATGGCTCAAAATAGTCCCCAAGCTAAAAGAACTATTTAAGGAATCAAAGGGGGGAAATTATGGAATTATACGGAGAACTTACCAAATTAGAGATACGAAAAAGATCACTGCACCAAAAGTTTACACCCAAATGCCAAGAATTGAAGCAATGTAGAGCTTTGGTGAGTTTGGAGCTAATAAGAATGGAGGAAACATATTTTGGAGTGATAAAAATAAAGGAGAAGGTTTATATACTGCCCAAGGGTCTTTCTTCGCGATCGCGAAGGGACCCCATGCGATCACGATGACCACGCTGGCTAGACCATCGCAATCGCAAGGACTAGCCCTATGGTTATGAAGAACAAGGTGGAGAAGGCTGAATCGCGGTTGAAAAGACAGGCATCGCGATCACTTAAAACAAGGGAACATGGACATCATCATGGTCATAAAGAGAGACTTCACGATCGCGAAAGAAAAAGGTACCAGGTCCACAAGAACTTCACCATAGTCGCGTGAAGGGACCTCACGATCATGATTAAGGCCTGAGGCCTGTACCTGCAACAGCTACCAACAGAAAACACAAGAGGAAAAGCCACTGGGTGGGCCCACAGGGCTTATTTGAGACCTCACGCGGCCAAACAAACTATGGTAATGTACCAGAAATAGCATTCCAGACTCAACAAAATTGATAAAAAACCCAACAGAGGTCGATTCAGCAAAAAGTGAGCCCAACGCCCAAAACCAATCTTAAGCCAAAATGGAACTCAACACCCAAAAATGATTTTAGAATCCTAGGGATACAAACCAAAGGTCCCTCTAGCCCAAAGTCGACATTCTTGAACTAACAGCACTGATGGAATTTCCATCAGAGGTTGTTGATAAGTCGATAATTTACCTACTTATTTAACCTTTAAGCTTACACTTTTGCATCCTAATTAAGAGAAATATTGCATTTGACATGATTTGCTTTGATTATATAGGTGTATGTGATTTAGATGTGATCGGTCCGAAATTGGATGAAAATAAGTCAAAATGGAGAAAATTCTGAAATTTTGGGCAACTCAGCGCAATGGCACTGAAAGGGCGCCAATGGTGTTGAAGGCGAATGACAGGCTTGGGCTCGATCGCGCTGGGACGGCGCGATAGCGCTTCAGAGAGAGGCGGTCAATGCCAGTCAAAGGCAAGTTTGCGAACGCGCTAAGACAGCACGGTGGCTCTGACAAGCATGAGTCCCTTGAGCGGGATAGCACTGCATTAGCGCGATGGCGCTTCACTCTACCTGAACGTGAAAATGGGCAGAAATGATATTTCAGCTTTGTGGAAACCCCAATTGATACAAAGATGACTCAGTCGATTGGGGACACATCTTTGGCTAATCTTTTGAACTTTTGAGCAAGCTTGGGAGCAAGTTCTTCATCCAACACCATAGGAGTGAAGATTTGGAGGAATTCATTGTAAAATCTTTAATTTCCTATCTTTAACACTTTTTCTTAATTGCTATTTTATTGGTGTGTTTGTTGACTTGAGATTTTGGGTTTGTATTAGAGATAATACTTGTTTGGGTATTGAATTCATATATAGATTTTGCTCTTGTTTGATTATTTGGGTCTATTGAATCCTCCATGTTTGAATTCATAGTCAATGCTTGCAAACATTGACTTAGCTTTTTAAATTGGGTTTTTACTTGAGAGAGGATTTCCCTAATTCGAGAAGATTCAATAGTTAGGATTTGGGTTTTCCACTCTAGACCAAGGCTAAAGATCGTTTGGTTGCCAGAAACTCCCATCAAAGAGTTGGGGTTAGAGATAACCCAACTCACCCAAGTTATTTGGTTGGTTCATTGCTTACTCGTGGTGATTCGAGAGAACACACGAGATATATGCTAGATTGGTCGAAAGGTGGTTAGGAATACCTTCAACCAAGACTACCTAGGTGTTAATCGGGTGCAAGTCCTCTAAATTGAATTCCTATTCCCAATTCTCCCTTGTTATCCTTGCTTGGCGAAAGCAAGGTGAAATCCATTGATCGCTTTATCTTTTATTTGATTTTATTTTATCTTTAGCATTAGTCTAAAACCCCTCTTTTAGATATCTTTTCCCTTTTTCGTTAATTGACATTTAATAAGTTCCTTGGATTCCCTATTAACTCGATCGCGACTATATTATTCCCTTGGGTACGACGCCGACATTTTTTGGGTTTATAAATTTTGTTTTACTCTGATGATCCCCGTGACCTACTAATTGGGGAGAACGATTTGAGCGTTATTAAAAATGGCGCCATTGTCGGAGAACAATTTGGTGTATTGAGTTAGTTTAGAATTTGAGTTTACTTACTCTAGTTCAATTTTGTGAATAATTATTTTTCTTTTATTTAGTTTTCGTTTGTTGATGGCATCATGTCTTATTTGAATGTTAAAAAGGGTGATAGTTGCATCCCAATTTATATTCTCGACTATTGTGTTTATTGTGGGAGACCCCACCTTGGAGGAAGATGTAGAATTGGCCCCAGGAAAGGAAGGTACTTTCCTTCTCATTCCTATGATGGGCGCAATTGCTATTTGTGTGGTGGTCGTGACAGATATTGGAGTGATTGCCCCTATGATGATCGTCCCCCTCCCCTTTCTTGTGCTAACAATGTTGATAGTGGTGCTTGTGACCATAATAGGGACCATGAATTCACAAGCGAAGAAGGCATGTATGAAAAGATCCAAACCCTCTTGGCCTTGCTATAATCCCAAGAGGAGAATGTGCAATCCATTAAGCAATGCTTCATGGACGCAAGGGCTAAAGAAGAGGAAAACATAAGGGAGGATCATGAATTGAAGGTGGTGTTGCAACCAACTACCTCATTTGTGGGTCATGATGTCATAGAACCTCTAAGTGAGGATGTTATGAATGAGACAAACTTGAAGGTTGAGACGCCCAAATTCCACTTCAACCTTTGTTCGACCTTAAGTTTGATTGAATGGACGAAAGTCGAAGTAATCAAGCTTTTGAAAGATCTTGGAAGGAGGGTGGACAAAGGTCTATCCGATTTTGAGTTTTTTGGGGAAAGAAGGCAAAGTGTCCTCCCTCACTTGAAGGCCAAAAAGTACAAAATACGAAATCAAGAGAATGTCCTTCTCATGTTTAAACCTTCACCCCAGGATTGTCACCGGAAACTCGATTCAAGTTTTGGTCGAAGGTTCAAATCCTCCAAATGGAGATCCAAATTGTGAGGTAGATTGAGTCGCGCCGCGACATTAAATTGTGTGCTTGATGGGAGGCCGGAAATGTATTCAGCTATCTAAGTTGAAATCCCAGAAGAATTTCAAGTTCCCAGAGACGACAGTTAAGCTGACGGTTTATGGTTGGAGACCACAGTCCATCTTGTGCACTCATCGTCCCTGATTTAGAAGACCCCTATATTGGTCCCAAAAATGAAGAGTCTAAGAACGATCCGTCCTTCTTGATGACGGACAATCGTCCCAGCCTACACTCATGCTCGTTGTTTTAAGTTCAGAAGCCCTTCTTCCAAGTGCCCAGAAACAACGAGTTAAAGGATGACCCGTCCTTATGAACGATGGGCCGTCATTCCACCCGTGGTCCCTCAAGTACCAAAAACTTCCCAGGCTCCTCTAAGCAAACCACGACTCTCATGATGGTCCATTTTTCTGAAGGACGGACCATCGACCAATTCATGGTCCCTGAGATCGACCATTTTCCAGTTTTTTCTTATTTAAATCCCAAGGGCATTATGGTTATTTCCCACCCTTTTAACTACTAAGTGAAGTCCTTTTAAATATTGCTAGAAGGGTTTTCACCCATATTATCCTAAGTCTCTCCTAAGTTCCTCATTCTTCATCCAAAAGGGAAAAGTTCCTCTCAAGCTTCAAGTCTCCAAGCTCCAAGTCAAGTCTCCTAAGTCTTTTCCATTGAAGTGGGTTTTTCGAAATGAGAACAAAGAGCGTTAGGGAGGCGTCACTTAAACCAAATGATATTGTCACGCCCCAAACCATGCGAGTCATGACCGACACCCGGAGCCCCAAAAGGCAGAGGGTGTCAAAATAGAGTGTATCTCTATTGAATTTGCTGGGGGTATGAGACCGACAAGGTCTCTAAGAATAGCGATTTGAAACACTAAAAGCTCAATAGTAGTTAAGCAACTCAAGGCCGACAAGGCTATTATCATAGTAGATAGCTAATAACAAGGCCGATAAGGCCATACCCAACACTGATATAGATATACACGTCTACAAGCCTCTAGGAGTAAGTAAAATATCTCATATCCAGGACAGGGCCCTGGACTACCCATAAGTTGTACATATACATAACCTGGCCAAAATATAAGCTAGACCTCTGACTCGTCAGCTCCAGGAAGAATGGAGCTTACCAAAATGGCTGAACTTTGCAACTCCTACTGAAGAGATCTGTCTGGATATATGTCTGGACCTGCAGGCATGTATGCAGTGCCCCCAGGCAATGGGGACGTCAGTACGACAATAATGTACTGGCATGTAAGGTAGAAACATAAAAGCAAGTCGCAAGTAGTAAATCCGAACAAGATATAATATGAAACTTGTAAATTGTAATTGGTCAGACTCGTTAAGCTCTTTCTCTTTTATTCTTTTTAGAACACAACACATGCATTAACTCATGCTGCAACTCACTCTTTATAACCCACACTGAACCACAATAGCGCCTCGGCGCACCCTATATTTAATAGCCTCAATATGGCAGTAGCGCCTCGGCGCACAGTATGTATATAGTGGCCTCAATATGGCAGTAGCACCTCAGTGCACACTATGTGTATAATGGCCTCAATATAGCAGTAGCACCTCGGTGCACACTATGTATATAATAGCCTCAATATGGCAGTAGCACCTCGGTGCACACTAACACGCAAACCATGCATAATAAGTGTATTACTAGATTGACCTTCCAAGCTATTCTTGTTATTTATGAAGGTTCATTTAGATAACTTCTTTAGCCTTGTCTTACTAGGTGTTGGACTCAACATACCAAACACATATAAATGGGGATTTGACTTTCTAACTTTCCTTGTATACTTTCTAAAGCTTGATTAGAGATCACAATACAAAGAAGAAACTTTGACAAAAGGATAACTTACATTTCGTGCAAAAAGAATCAGATTTTTATAAGAAGGCGACTTGAATCACCATAATGTATAAATTAGTTCCTTAATACTTGTTGAGTTACCAAATCAGCTCTCTTACAACAAAATACTCAAATTCCTTCTTTCGGAGATTTAGAGTTCTATTTCTAGATTCATGCCGATAAGGAATAAAGAAGCCTTAACATACCTCGTTCCTTCCGAAGATTGCGCTTACCACAACTTGGACTATCCCTTATTAAGTTAATCTACAACACAAGGGTATAATGAAGCTAATATTAGCTCTTAAACCTGCTGCAACATTCCCAAAACAATAGCTAAACATTTCCTGGGCAGATTTACGTATTTTGCATTAATTAAAGGTGTATCGTCACACCTTTCTCCCCTATCCACTACACATCACACACACACCAACCTACTGCCTCCAATAATACAAAACACATCAAACATCCCCTACACAACTCAGCATGCCGAAATACAATAGCAACACATTGAACCCACGGCTTCCGATCGCCGTCCTGTGAGTTCTTAACAACAATTCAACAACAATTGTCCATCCAAACTTCAATCCAAAAATATTATTATGGGCAGAGTACTTACCACACTTGAAGGTGTGTTTTTATCCTCTTTTTATTGATGCTTTAAATGCTTAAGTACCCCCTACACATACACCAACAAGAGAAGAAGAAATTTCTTAATTGTTACACAATTTCTATGTGTTAAATCATAAGAAAGGGGCTGCCATAGTTCATGTCTTTATTACCATAGGATATCCTAGCTATATGTAGTATATTAATACCAAGATAACAAGTTGATTAACTCACCTTAATATTGAATTAATCTTGGTCTTCTTAGAACCCTAAAGGGAGAGAAGGGCTGCCAAAAGGAAATGAGATAAGAGAGAATTTTCCAGCTTTTTGTGATCAACATTGATCAGCAAATGGCCTGTATAAAGGGACCTTTTTGGACGACTTTTTTTGAGTATATTTGGGCCAAAATGGGTCAAGAAACTTGGGCCAAAACTACCCTTTGCTTGGGCCTCAAAAGGGTTAAGTTTTGGGGCTGATTTTGGGCTTCTCTTGGGTCAAAATGTGGTCAATATTGGTGGCTCCCTTTTGTAGTTGTTTGGGCCAGATTTGGTTGTGCTTTGATGGGACAACTTTAAGCTTCATTTGGGCTACCATTAGGTCTAATAATCCATGGTGTTGCTGCCCGTAATCGGCCCTCGGAACTTAGTTCGTTAGCTTAGGTAGGTGATGCACCTACTTGTCACCTAAGAGCTTAGATAAGTCGAGCAAGTACCTCACTTGTTTTATCTCATTTTCAAAACCCTCCTCCTTATAACTTAACTTAACACTTATATACATTTGACCATTTCAAATTCTAGGCCAAAGTACCCTTTCACAATCTCGAGCTCAAATACCTTCGTCGATATTTACTTAGTCACATAGGTTTTGAAAGGTACGGGGTGTTATATCCTTCCCCCCTTAGAATCATTCGTCCTCGAATGAGGGTAATGCATATAGAGCTCTAGTCCCTTAGGATTTTTTGAAATTTCGACAGAGTTTCCTTTATAATTGGGACTATCCAAAAACCTGAAACTCAGCAAAAGTCCAGCACGATGCCTCACAAGGCAATACAACTATATATAATTAAATGTAATCATTTTCACATGTTCAAACCTGATCATATTTGCATAGTAGGAAGAGTATCAAGAATATAAGAATATGACTTACCTCTGTACTATCTTCAAGTCATAAATAACTGGGGATGTTTTTTCCTCATTTCTTCCTCGGCTTCCCACGTCATTTCCTCAATATTATTATTTCTCCACAACACCTTTACTGAGGCTACTTCTTTGGTTCTGAGCTTCCTAACTTGATGATCTAGGATAGAAATTGGTACTTCCTTATAGGATAATTCTTCAGAAAGTTGAACATCTTTAATAGGCATAATACGGGAAGGATCTCCTATGCACCTTCGTAGCATCGATACATGAAATACAGGATGGACTGTCTCCAATTCTGTGGGTAAATCTAGCTCATATGCCACTTTTCCTACCCTCCAAATGATCCTGTATGGTCCAATATATCTTGGACTAAGCTTTCCCTTTTTACCAAATCGCATAACGCCTTTCATGGGCGAAACCTTTAGGAAAACCCAATCACTAATATTAAATTCCAAATCCTGACGTCGCACATCTGCATATGATTTCTGCCTACTCTGGGCTGTTAGTAATCTTTCTCGGATTAGCTTCACCTTCTCCATTGCCTGATTAACTAGGTCTGGCCCTAATAATCCTGCTTCTCCAATTTCAAACCATCCAATTGGTGATCTACACTTTCGCCCGTATAAAGCCTCATAAGGAGCCATTTGAATGCTTGCATGGAAAGCTATTATTATAAGCAAACTCAATTAGTGGCAAATGGTCATCCCAACTCCCTTTAAAATCGAGTACACAAGCTCGTAGCATATCTTCGAGTGTTTGAATAGTGCGTTCAGCTTGTCCATCTGTCTGTGGATGAAAAGTTGTACTGAGACTTATTTGAGTACCTAAGCCTCTCTGGAAAGACCTCCAGAAATTTGATGTAAACTGAGCACCCCTATCTGAAATAATGGAAATTGGGACACCATGAAGTCGAACTATTTCACTAATATACAACTTGGCATAATCTTCAGCAGTATAAGTTTTCCTGACTGGCAAAAAGTGAGCTGATTTTGTAAGTCTATCTACAATCACCCATATGGAATCATACTTCCGATAAGTACGGGGTAAGCCTGTAATAAAGTCCATGTTGATCACCTCCCATTTCCAGGTAGGTATCACTATACTTTGAGTTAGAC
>QJPP01003758.1:0-32068 GCA_003996215.1 Jaltomata sinuosa
ACTCTGCCATATACCCTTCCTCCGGCACACACATCCCGAAGCCTCAGGCCCGGATGGCAAGGTCCATGTAGGTCCCAGACCCCATACTAAAACTCAGTATCAAGACATGTCATCCGGAAGCAAGTCCGGGTTCAAGATAGAGACTCATTCTCGAATATGCATCCCCAGAACCTGTCCAGGACAAAAGTAGTGGGAAAATATCTCAAAAATCCCTCCAAAGGTGCCCGGGCATAACCGGGTCTAAACAGTAGAAAGTCATCTCAGGTGCTCGGTCCGACCGAGGCTAAAAACAATCCCAATTTAATAAGAAACTCAACTAGCACCCAAGCCCTGCCGAGTCTAGCATTAATAGTAAAACTGGGGATAGAAATCATAATTTGACCTTCTTTTACCCCAAGATTATTTACAAGGTAAATCAAACCATTTCCAATTCATTTCCATAAAAAAACGGGCCCCCGGGGCCATGCAAGGTTTAGAAAATAGTGCTAGTAGGCCGAAGCCAAAACCGTAGTAAAACATGGATAAAACCTCTTTGTATGCATGGAGATGGTACGATTAAACACAATAGCTTCCCAGCAGCTCACAATCAACCTATCGACCCTGCTCAGGCCCATAGCTACTCAACAAGCATAACCAACCTAGAAGGATAATTCTATGCCCGGGACACGCCGACATTCCCAATATCCCACCTTCTATGTTCCAGAGTCAACAGGGCCTCACAGGACCACAAGGGTAAATAAAATATATCGGCAAGTACTACAAGCAACGGAGGAAAAAAAGTAGACGGACATGAATAAAGCGGTAAAGGTCTGTGGTGCCAACCTAATAATCCAACCCAAGGATGCCAGCTAGTACAATTTTATCCGATATATGCTAAGTCTAGGGAGTTTAAACCATAACCTACCTGTCGTCCGATGACAAGCTGCTAGAACGACGATGTCCAAGCCCGAACCACTTCGAGAAGCTCCAAAAAGAAATCAAACTTGAATTTAGGCTTGAATAACTTAACGTAGATAATCGATTTTCTTTTGCGAATCAGATAAATCACCAACACACTTTTTTTCCTCCACAAAGACCCTCTTCAACGCCACACATGTAGTTAGAATGATATTTTTTCGTATTTAAAAAGAGTAGTAGTTCATTCTGCCCATTCCTTCCACTAACTTAAGTTTTAGAAAATCAATTGGCAATTAAAATGAATGGGACCATATCTAGCAATTAATTATCATGCTAATAAGTGGCAGCACTATATGCCTACTCACTTGATGTCCACTCCCTCTACTTCCACATGGAAATAGAGGTGACACACCATATCTATCTTTAATCCCACGATGTATATATTCGGGTATTGCATAAATTCGTGATAAAATAAATATAATTTTTTGAATATATCATAATTAATAGAAAATCATTTCAAATAAAACCTACTATATTATACTAATAATTTTCAACATAACTAAATTTACTATCTCCGCTAAAATATTATAATGTATAAAAACCTTATAAAATAACTACATACGCAATTATCTCATAACAAAAGTATTTTTCATAAACATTTAAAATATTTAAAAAAGGTAATAAAAATATAACTTTTTACCACATTCAACTTTAAAATAAATATTTTCAAATACGCACGAAGCTAATAAAATTCTTAAATTTAGGTTCGCAATTCACCATCGCACGATTTTGATACTCAGCTCCTAAGGCGGGGAATTGATCATAATGACTAATCGAACGGCCAGGGCACCGAACCACCGGTCCCTGCAAGCCATAAATGACTTGGGGCCACTACAGAAAAGCTCTAACGATACAAGAAAGGCAAAAATGCATAAATGACCGGAAGGGTCATTACATCATCCACTACTAAAAAGGACTTTTGTCCTCGAAAGTCAAGGACAAGAAAGTACCTGAAGGCTCAAACAGATGTTGATACTGAGCTCGCATTTCTTTCTCGGTCTCTCCGGTAGCCTCCTCAACTGGACGGTGCCTCCTCTGAATCTTAACAACCAGAATCTCCCTAGATCTCAACCTCCTTACATCTCTGGATTGTATAGAAACCGGCTCCTCAACAAAGGACAAACTCTCAGCCAACTAAATCGAACCCCAATGCAATACATGAGACTCGTCTGGAACATACCGCCGCAACATCGATACATGGAAAATTAGGTGCATAGCTGAAAACATCACAGGCAAAGCTAACATGTAAGCAACACTACCAATCCTCTGGAGAATGTCGAACGGCCCAATATACCTGGGGCTAAGCTTTCCCTGCCTACCAAATCTCATCACGCCCTTCATGGGCGATACACGAAGAAACACCAATTCACCAACACTAAACTCCAATGCACAAAGCCTACTATCAGCATAACTCTTCTGCCTGCTCTGAGCTGCCCGAAGTCTGTCCTGAATCACTCGGACTCGGTCTAAGGGATCTCGAAGAAAATTTGTACTTTGTGGCCTAGACTCTAACCTATCGAACCAACCAACCGGCGATCTGCAATGCCTACCATACAATACCTCTAAAGTTGTCACGCCAATGCTCGAATGGAAGCTATTATTATAAGCAAACTCTGCCAAAGGCACAAACTGATCCCAAGAACCTCCAAAGTCAAGAACACAGGCTCGAAGCATGTCCTTCAGGACCTGAATGGTCCTCTCGGACTGGCCATCTGTCTGAGGGTGGAAATCGGTACTAAGATGAACCTCTGTACCCAAATCTTGCTGAATAGCCCTCCAGAACTGAGATGTGAACTGAGTGCCACGGTCTGAAATGATAAAAGTTGGGACCCCGTGCAATCGAACAATCTCACGAATGTAGATCTGAGCTAGCTTCTCTGCCCCGTAAGAAGTCTGAACCGGTATGAATTGTGCTGACTTAGTCAGCCTATCAACGATCACCCAAATGGAATCAAACCTATGAGAAGTATGAGCTAAACCAACAATGAATTCTATAGTAATCCCTTCCCACTTCCACTCAGGAATGGGAAGTCGCTGCATCAAACCACCAGGTCTCATGTGCTCAAACTTAACCTGCTGATAGTTCAAGCACCGAAATATGAACTCCACTATATCCTGCTTCATACCACTCCACCAGTAAAGCTGTCTCAAGTATCTATACATCTTTGTTGTGCCAGGGTGAATGGAGTATCTAGTACAATGTGCCTCACGAAATATCAACTGAATCAAATCACTAATCCTCGGAACACAAAGGCGACTACCAAACCTCAGAACCCTATCTGAATCTAGAGTAGCCCAACTGGTCTCACTCTAAACCACCTGATCACGAAGGTCACACAACTGCTGATCCTCAAACTGACGGCTCTGAATCTGATCAATCAAAGTAGAACGAACCTCATCACTAGCGAGAACTCTGCTAGGATCCGACAAGTCAAGCCTAACCAAATGGTTAGCCAAGGACTGGATGTCCAAGGCCAACGGTCGCTCTGAAACTGAAAGAGAAGCTAGGCTACCCATACTCACTACCTTTCGGCTCAAGGCATCCGCTACCACGTTTGCCTTGCCCGGATGATACAGAATAGTGAAGTCATAGTCCTTTAGTAACTCGACCCATCTCCTCTGTCTCGAGTTCAACTCTCGCTTACTCGTGATATACTGAAGACTACGGTGATCAGTGAAGATCTCACAGTGAACTCCATATAGGTAATGCCTCCAAATCTTCAGCGCGAAAACTACCGCCGCCAACTCTAAGTCATGAGTGGGGTAGTTGCGCTCATGAACCTTCAGCTACCTCGACGCATATGCTATTACTCGACCCTGCTACATCAACACACAACCAAGACCAACCCCATAAGCATCACAATACATGGAGAAGCTCTGACCCTCATCTGGAAAAGTCAAAACTGGAGCTGAAGTCAATAAGGACTTAAGCCTCTGGAAGCTATCCTCGCACTGATCCGACCACTTAAATGGGACATCCTTCCTAGTCAGCATAGTTAAGGGTGCTGCTATGGAAGAAAATCCCTGAAAAAACCGTCTGTAGTAACCTGCTAACCCAATAAAGTTGCGGACCTCAGTAGCAGTAGTAGGTCTAGGCCAATCACAAATCGCAGAAATCTTTCCCGGGTCAACCCTAATCCCATCCTTAGACACCACGTGCCCTAGGAATGCAACTGACTCAAGCCAAAACTCTCACTTTGAGAACTTGGCATAAAGTCGATGATCTCTCAAAGTGTGGAGTATAACCCTCAAGTGCTGCTCATGCTCATCTCTACTACGCGAGTATAACGCCTATAAAAACTATCACAAATGAGTCCAAATACGGGCCAAGAACCCTGTGCATCAAGTTCATAAAGGCTGCGGGGGCATTAGTCAACCCAAAAGACATCACCAGGAACTCATAATGGCCATAACATTTCCAGAATGATGTCTTAGGGATGTCCTCTGCCCTAATCCTCAATTGATGGTAGCCAGACCTCAAATCAATCTTCGAAAACAAGACTGAACCCTGAAGCTGGTCAAACAAGTCATCAATCCGTGGCATCGGATACCTATTCTGCATTGTCACCCTATTCCTCTGCCGATAATCAATACACATGCGCATCGACCCATCCTTTTTCTTCACGAAGAGAACAGGAGCACCCTAAGGTAACACACTTAGTCTAATAAACCCCTTAGCTAATAGATCCTTGAGCTTCTCCTTAAGCTCCCTCAACTCAGCCGGAGCCATACGGTAAGGAGAAATAGAAATGGGCCTGGTGCCTGGCTCTAACTCAATAGCAAAATAAATATCTCTCTCAGGTGGAAGGCCTGGCATGTCGGTAGGAAACACATCAAGGAAGTTTACAACCACAGGAACAGACTCAGGAGAAGTAGGGTCAGCACTAGCATCTAGGACATATGCTAGATAAGCTAAATACCCATGGGAAATCAACTTCCTAGCTCGAAGACAAGAGATGATCCCAGATGGTGCATGGCTAACAGAACCCTGCCACACAACCGGGGATACACCGGGCACAACTATGGTAATGGTCTTGGCATAACAATCCAAAACCACACGGTGAGGGAATAACCAGTCCGTGCCCAGTATCACATCAAAATCTAGCATATCAAGGATCATCAAATCACCCCAAGTCTCTGAATCACCAATAGATATCATACAATATCTCACAATCTGATCCACTACTAAAGAATCTCCTACTGGGGTCGAAAAAGAAACAGGAACAGATAATGACTCACTAGCCAACCCCAAACAAGGCACAAAGTAGGCAGATACATATGAACAAGTGGATCCAGGATCAAATAAAGCCATAGCAGACTGATGGCACACAGAAATCGTACCTTTAATCATAACATCTGAGGCCTCTGCCTCTGGTCTCCTAGGGACCACGTAAAACTGATGACGACCTCCACCTGCCCGACCGCCATCCCTAATACCTGCTCTGCCACGCGGAGCACCACCTCTACCCTGACGACCACCCCCTCTAGCCGGAGGCTGAACTGCTCGTAAAGGCTCGGTCAACTGAACTGTACCCTGCTGAGGGCAATCTCTAGCAAAATTACCAATCACACCACAAGTAAAACAAGCCCCTGGCGGCCTACTCGGTGGATATGAACCAGCAGGTCCCGTATGGACACCACGTCCTGATGCCCCAGAAGTTGCACCCCTCCAATACTGACCGCTATATCCCTGATGGTTGCTCTGACCCTACTCGAACAGGGTACTACTGAAAGTCTGAAGGAAAGCCTCAACCGGTCGGCTAGACTGACCCTAGTGCTGATGTGACTGATAACCCCGGCTCCACTAGCTAAAACCTCTACCACCATATCCGGAACCACTGTAGCCACCCTGATGTCGAGGCCTCTTATCTCTAGACCCCTGATCATGTCGCTGTAAGTCCTCTACAGTACGGGCATAGTCTTCGATAGCCTGAAATGACCAACCACCGGCAATCAATAGCTCAGCTAGCTGCCTGATATCTGACCTCAAACCCCATACAAATCTGTGAATCCTATCTGCCTCAATAGGAATGATCATAGCTCCAAATGGTGCTAGCTGATGAAAACGGGTCTCATACTCCGAGACAGTCGTAGACTCCTGCATGAGGTGAGTAAGCTGCTCACTGCGATGCCAACTATCACTCTGAGGTAGGAACTTGGCCATAAAGGCCTCATAAAACTCATACCAGGTCAAAGGAGGTGACGATGGTGGTCTACAAGCAACATGGGCCCTCCACCATAACTTCGCTGGGCCCTCCAATTGATAGGTAGTATAACCAACCCCGTGAGTCTCCAACAAACCCAAATGATGCAACATCTCCTCACAGGTAGTAATAAAGTCATATGGATCCTGTCCAGAAGTACCAGCAAACCTAGGAGGTGCTAACCTCAAAAACCTACCCAATGCCTTCTGCTCTGACTCTGTCATAGATGGGCGAGGAGCAAGAGGTTGTGCAACAGATGGGACCGGAATGACCTCCGCACGGGGAGCCACAGTAGCAGGCTACGCTCATGAACTATGTGCACCCAGGGCTGCCCCCTGAGCAGATATCTGTGCTACCTCAGAAGGCCGCTCTCCAATCATACCCAAAAGTTGTAATAGTAATCCCTGAATATCTGGAGGCTGAGCTGCGGCTGGAGCTGGCACAAAAGTGGGCGCTGGAGCTGGTACTGGAGCTGATGGTACCTGGGCTGCCCCCTGATCCACATGCTGCTCGGGCTCTATCTCAACTCTAGCAGCTCTAGCAGGTGCCGCTGCTCGAGGGAGTCCTCGACGCCTAGCTGGAGTGGGAGGCTCATCTCCGCCTGATGCCGATGATCTCGTACAAACCATCTAAGGAAGAATGAAGTAGAACAAATGAGGTTTCCAGAAACTTCAAGGGTCCTACGCACGACACAGAAGCAATGAAAGAGTCAAGTTTCCTAAAATGTCACTGTAGCCTCCCGAAGATTGAGTATGGACATCTCCGCCCCGATCCGCAGGACTCTACTAGACATTGGCTCCTATACCGATGACACCGATGAACCTAGAGCTCTGATACCAAGTTGTCATGACCCAATTTCTTGGTCATGATGGCACCTACAACCCCCTATAGGCGAACCAATCCCCGTAGCCCAGGACAATTTGTAATGGACTACTATCTAACAAATAAGCGGAAACTAAACCAAACCCCAAAAACCTGGTATCATAGTATAGAGCCAGAACTACATATAAAGAGTACAAATGATCCAACAAAACGTATACAAGTGTCTCTGAATGGTACTAGAGTACATAAAGAAAAATATAAACTAAATCTAAGCTCCGATCCCCAAGAGCTCACCCTCAGTCTGAAGTAGTCCCCAACAGATCTCCAAGAATGAATCACAGCGATCTAACGGCGATGGCCCATGCTAGGATCTGCACCCAAAGATGCAGGGGGTAGGGTGAGCACTAAATACGAAGCATAAGGTACCAATAGGTATCATAGGCCGACTGGGCACATATAAGATAAAAGCATAGTAACAAACAAAATAGAAGCAAGTAGTCATAGAAATCAACAAAAGGTACACAAGAACTAGCCCAGAGGGAAGTCAACAGAACCACATGTGAGGCCAGCAAGCAGAATATATACACCCTAGGCATAGGTGAAAGTAAGAAACAACGCACCTGGGGTCCTTGCAATAACAGTGTATACATAATAAGTTTACGAAATAGACGGTATACCGGTAACCTCAAGTGTAAGAAGAGGGAAAGATTAATGATAGGCATGCTCAGAGACAGGAATCAAACTCAACTAATCATATCAATCTCAAATCCAGAAACTAACAGCCTAGCAGTAACCAATTTCATACTTAACCATAACAGGGAACAATTCCATAAGTAAATAGCAAGAGTCTACCTACAGTCCCCCGGCATCCCATACTACCGGAGCGTATAATCAACAAACAACAAACAAGGGTGGAGCCTCAAATAATGAATGATACGATGCATGAAGATCTCAAGAGAAATGGTATCTCTGTATGTACCTCCTCCGGTGCCGATCCGGCCCAGCAGGTAGGTTCCATGGAAGGACACTGCCCGTATACCTCTACTCTGCCGTATACCCTTCCTCTGGCACACGCAGCCCGAATCCCAAGGCCCAGATGGCAAGGTCCATGGAGGTCCCAGACCCCATACTAAAACTTAGTATCAAGACATGTCATCCGGAAGCAAGTCCGGGTTCAAGATAGAGACCCAATCTCGAATATGCATGCCCAGACCCTGTCCAGGACTAAAGTAGTGGGAAAATATCTGAAAACCCGCTCCAAGGGTGCCCGGGCATAACCGGGTCTAAACAGTAGAAAGTCATCGCAGGTGCCCGGTCCGACCGAGGCTAAAAACCATCCCAATTTAATAAGAAACTCAACTAGCACCTCGGCCCTGCCGAGTCTAGCATTAACAGTAAACCTAGGGATAGAAATCATAATTTGACCTTCTTTTACCCCAAGATTATTCACAAGGTAAATCAAACCATTTTCAATTCATTTCCATAAAAAACGGACCCCCGGGGCCATGCAAGGTTTAGAAAATAGTGCTAGTAGGCCAAAGTCAAAACCGTAGTAAAACATGGATAAAACCTCTTTGTATGCATGGAGATGTTACGATTAAACACAATAGCTGCCCAGCAGCTCACAATCAACCTATCGACCCTGCACAGTCCCATAGCTACTCAGCAAGCATAACCAGCCTAGAAGGATAATTCTATGCCCGGGACTCGCAGGCATTCCCATATTCCCACCTTCTATGTTCCAGAGTCAACAAGGCCTCACGGGACCACAAGGGTAAATAAAATATATCGGCATGTACTACAAGCAACGGAGGAACAAAAGTAGGCGGACATGAATAAAGCGGTAAAGGTCTGTGGTGACAACCTAATAATCCAACCCAAGGATGCCAGCTAGTACAATTTTATCCGTTATATGCTAAGTCTAGGGAGTTTAAACCATAACTTACCTGTCGTCCGATGACAAGCTGCTAGGACGACAATGTCCAAACCCGAACCACTCCGAAAAGCTCCAAAACGAAATCAAACTTGAATTTAGGCTTGAATAACTTGACGTAGATAATCGATTTTCTTTTGCGAATCAGATAAATCACCAGCACACTTTTTTTTCTCCACAAAGACCCTCTTCAACGCCACACATGTAGTTAGAATGATATTTTTTTCGTATTTAAAACGAGTAGTAGTTCATTCTGCCCATTCCTTCCACTAACTTAAGTTTTAGAAAATCAATTGGCAATTAAAATGAATGGGACCATATCTAGCAATTAATTATCATGCTAATAAGTGGCAGCACTATATGCCTACTCACTTGCTGTCCACTCCCTCTACTTCCACGTGGAAGTAGAGGTGACACACCATATCTATCTTTAATCCCATGATGTATATATTCGGGTATTGCATAAATTCGTGATAAAATAAATATAATTTTTTGAATATATCATAATTAATAGAAAACCATTTCAAATAAAACCTACTATATTATACTAATAATTTTAATATAACTAAATTTACTATCTCCGCTAAAATATTACAATGTATAAAAACCTTATAAAATAACTACATACGCAATTATATCATAACAAAAGTATTTTTCAAAAACATTTAATATATTTTAAAAAGGTAATAAAAATATAACTTTTTATCACATTCAACTTTAAAATAAAATATTTTCAAATACGCGCGATGCTAATAAAATTCTTAAATTTAGGTTCGCAATTCACCATCGCACGATTTTGATACTCAGCTCCTAAGGCAGGGAATTGATCATAATGACTAATCGAACGGCCAGGGCACCGAACCACCGGTCCCTGCAAACCATAAATGACTTGGGCTGCTACAGAAAAGCTCTAACGATACAAGAAAGGTGAAAACTCGTAAATGACCGGAAGGTTCATTACCAACTTAATTTTGGGTAGTGATACTTTCGAAAACCCGAGGAGGTGCCATGCGAAATTTGCCTTCCATCCAATCACAGTCTCAATGAATAGTAGGGATATCAGTTTCTCTGATAAAGAATGCAAAATAACCTACGACCTTGTCTCTCATCTTGGTAGGGTCTCTTGGCAAAATGTTGAAGTCATTGTTAAAATAGAAGATCTCGGGGACTATATTGTCGATGTTAGGCTCGGGAGAAGAGTCATCCCTCTTGTCTCTAATTTTCCTTCTCGGGCTACCCTGGGAAGAAACGCCTCTGATAAAGGTGGAAGATGAAGACGACATGCTTAAAGTAGGGGAGTACCGTTAGATTGGAGTGTAGATAGACAAGAAGATTGTCTGCGCAGAAGGAGGAGGAAAAGAGAACAAGACTCAAAACTCAACTAAGGAGCCCTTATTTATAGAACGCATGTCCAGATGCCGCCTAGGGCAATGCTCCAAAGCAGGTTCAATCACATGTGAAGAAAGCTTGAGCCAAAGGGCCGCATAAACGCCCTAAAGCAAAGAAGGGAGGCTTTGGGAAGGTCGTGATTTTTTTTTCGGTCCCCTGTCCTCGGCAGACGCCGAGACCAAAAAACGGGGGGACTATTTGTATTAGGGAAAATATATCTAGGTCACGTGGCAAACACATGGAGAAAAAAGCTCGGTGGTAAGCAATCCTCGATGGACCAAGGTGTCAGAGAAGTCAAGTGCGTAGGCAAGCCTTGTACGGAGCTTAGCAACGCAGAATATTGACTGGCACAAGTGATCGGATTGCCACGTGGTTTTCTATAATTGGTCTTTGTACTACGGGGTATATGTGGAATTCCCTGAGTAACGATCCTATTTTTGTAACCTATAAATAGTTATTTATATCCACTTTGTAAGCATCAAGATATAATCGTTAGGAAGCAAAATACTATTTTCTTTTTAGCCATCAAGTTATTAAGTCTTAATTATATAAGATATTCTCGGAGGGAACATCGTGGCTCTTATTAAGACACGTGATCTTGATCATATAAACAAATTTAATTGTACCTTTTCTCTGGTAAACATAATTAATAAATGAAATAGTCACATGTAGACTATATTATCACCCTTCTCTCTGCAGTTATATACTCTAGTAATAACACATCTAACAAAATCAATAAGCTTTACAAAGAAAGCAACGCTCAACCTCAATTTAAATTTCCCAGTTTGCTGTAAAGAAAAAATAGCAAAGTGGTGTACACATCATGGCTAATTATACACTTCTTTTTTTCACATACAGAGATACAAGTGAGGAAGAGACGAATAATATTAAACTAACCTCAGCCAATTGTCCTCCAATAACTGTAAAGATTCTGATTTTTATAATCCTATCTTCTTCCACATAACATAAGAAAAACTCATTGAGCGGTGCACTGATTTTCTCTTATTATTTTTGAAAGAATTCAATGTCCAAGCTGAATGTCCACTAAGAAGACATGTTTGGTTTAGTGCATTCTATCTCTCTTGTCAGCATCGATGTGTTATATCATATTTTATGTTTAAATCGCTCCAGGTATTGATCTTACTTATCTAAGAAAAACAATGCTTCCACTTCCTTAAAAAAATTAAATTGCTTATTGTTTCGTTTAGGAAATATGTAAACCTAAAAATATTTAGTAACGTAACGTAACGTAGACATAATTCGATTAATGCATGGTAGAATTCCTAAAAATGTTCTAGATTTTGAGTGTTTTTCTTTAGATTCTTCAAAATTATCAATAGTCTTAATTATCCCTTAAATTTGACGTGTTTTTCTTAAAATCCTTCTAAAGTATCAGTAGTTTTAATTACCCCATGAACTTGACTATTTGGTAGCCTTTACACCCTCCACCCCTGGGCACACCATCTCATCCCAAGAGGGTGAGATATACACTCGCCCGCCACATGAAATTTTTGTCCACGTGATTTTTTAAAGAATAAATTTATTTATTATTAATCTTAACATCATTAATTTTTCGAGTGCTTTCTTTGTTCTCTTACTTAGATCGAAAGAAAGAATAAACTTTCCTTTCTTAGATTTTATTTTCCCGGTCAAATTAGTTTTAAAAAAAAAACATTGCCAGAACTCCACTTTTTAGGTTAAAAAAATTATTTTTCTACAAATAATGAAATTATATCCAAAAAAATTTTTACAGATTTTTCCCGAAATGAAAAAAATGCACGGTCAAAAAATATAGTCATTACATCTTAACGAGATATAATAAAAATTGTACTGTTGGAGTTTATTATTTTGTTAAAACTTTTTATTTCACTAAGCTCTAACCAATTTTTTTATTTTATAAATTCGACCTGAAAAGGAAAAAAAATGCAGTTTAAGTAAATATTTATTGCATTTAAACAAGAAATTAAAATGTACACAATTGCAATTCCTTAATTTTGGTTAATTTTGTTTTTTTTATGTGACTAAAAATAACGAAACTCAATAAATTTAAATTGATTTTGACCTGAAAAATACACGGTTGAAATAAAGACATTGCATCTAAAAAAAATGTACATTTAGTACTTCATTATTTTCAACAAAACTAATTTTTTAGCTACAGTTGGAGCCAAGTTTTTTATTTTAAATTTGCCTGAATATAGAAATAAGCTCATTTCTCAATTTTATTCATCCCACATGCTTAAAAGAGAGTGCAGTCACTCCCATTGCAACTTCAGTGTCCAAGGGGTAAAGACTATTGAATAGGCAAGTTCAAAGATTATTAAACTAGTGATAATTTATGAGAGAATTGAAGAAAACACGTCAACTTTTAAGTAGTCTTTAGATATTCTGTCTAAAGGCATAACTCTTAGAAATGTTTGAAAACCTTTTATTCACTCGTAAATTGCTTCATACATTTCAATTTGTTTGTCCAACTTTACTTTTTCGTTTGTTTCAAAAAGTATATATTTTTTTCTTTTTGGCAATAACTTTTTAGTTTTAACTTTTCACATGTCATGTTTAAAGTTATAACATTAAAAGACATTTTGGTACATTCAACATATGTTTAGTTTAAGGCACAACAATCAAAATTCATCTTTAATTTTTAAAACTCAATGTCAACTTAAAACTGGACAATCAATTTTATACATATGGAGTAACATATTTATTACCTGTTTGGCCATGGGAATTTTTCACATTTAACCAAAAAAATTTCACTTTATTTGAAAATCAGCGTTTGACCATAAAAATTTCAAATACAACTTCAAGTTATATTTGAAATTTGAAAAAATTTGTCAAAACCATGTTTTCACTTTTTCCACTTTTATAAATTATTCTTTTTTAAATTTAGCTTAATTTTTTTTTTTATAAAATAACCCCATTAAAATTATATTTCATGTTTTTTTCAAAAATACATTGAAATCTTAAATTTTCATTACAAAACCGAACACAACTCCTACTTTAAAATTTCAAATAAAGTGTTTTTTTTATTTCCATGGCCAAACACCCACTTAAATTGTTCGAGAAAGATGAATTATCAGTTTCATATATCATGATGAGGAACTTTTAAAAAATTAGTTAGTCATTGTGTGGAAGAAGAGAAGTGTTTGATTGAATGATTCCATTATAAGACGCGCGATAGTGGAGTCCATAGAGTTTAGATGTGGAGACGTGCTTAGGTAGCTTTGTTTGGCGCCTATATATATAGCTCCGCAAGACAGGGTTTGTTAAGGAAGTACAAAACCAATATTACTCTATATATATCCTTTTATAAGTAAAGAAAGAAAAGAAAGCTAGTGAGTGGAGTAGTATATACAAAAAGAAGCATGTCACGGTTATTGAAGTTTGTGAAGGAAGGAAAACCATATTTGGCAGTGACATTGTTGCAGTTTGGGTATGCAGGATCAGCCATAATAGCTAAGTCTGCTCTAAATCATGGCATGAACCACTTCACCTTTGCGGTCTACAGAAATGCCTTTGCAACTATTGTCTTCGCTCCTTTTGCCTTGCTCTTGGAAAGGTCAATTTCCCCCTCTCTCAAACATAATCCATAGTTAAAATTAACTCTCCGTTTCAATTTGTTTGACCTATTTTGACTTGACACGTAGTTTAAGAAAATAGAGAAAACTTTTGAATCTTGTGGCCATAAATTAAAGATATGTCAAATGTACCAAAATATCCTTTAATCTTGTGGTCTTAAATATGTCATATCGAAAGTTAAAATTAAAGAGTTGCTAAAAAGGGAAAGAGACATTCTTTTTGGAATTGACTAAAAAAGAAATTGGGCCAAACAAATTGAAACATAGGAAGTATTTGTTTTATTTTTCTTTTTAGTCTTTTTAAAAAGGAATGTTTATTTCCTTTTTCGACAACTTTTTTAATCACTATAACTTTTCTCGCGACATGTTTAAGACCATAAAATTAAAGAACATTTTTGTATATTCTACCCGTCTTTAATTTAAGACTACACGATTCAAAAGTTTTTTTTAATTCCTAAAACTCGGTGCCAAGTCAAAACCAAATAAAGAAATTGAAACGAAGGTAGTATAATCATGCACTGCAAATCTCTTTTTATTTTGATGAAGTGATTAATTTGGTTAAAAGCTAAATAATGTTTCTCTCTGGTTGTTTCATCACACAGGAAAATAAGGCCAAAAATGACTATAGCCATTTTCTTGAAGATTATGTTGCTGGGCTTAGTGGAGTAAACATATTCTCTGACAATACTTTACCTTTTTTCAGCTTACCAGATTGTCTGATATTTCACTGAAAACAAAAGCTGACTTTTTTGCAGGCCTGTCATCGACCAGAACTTGTATTACACAGGATTGAGATACACTACTGCAACTTTTGCAACAGCAATGTGTAATGTGCTTCCAGCCCTCACCTTTTTGTTGGCTTGGATATTAAGGTAATTAAATACCCATCCTTTTTGCTACTTATTTATTGACATGCACGTTCATATTAAATGTTTCAAAATGAAAAGGAAAAACAGATGACGACGCTCGATAAATTTAACCGAACAAGTGTTGGATCAGAACAAAAAGAAGAAGAAAATAAGCAAACAATGATGTCGTGTACCAAAAAAGTCCATGTTAGTTTTGAGCCGTCGATTGTCCAAAATATTCCCTTTGTTTACCATAAAAATTAATGACACCAAAGTTCATTCATATAAACGCCAATTATTATTTATTTTTTATTTATTTTTATAAGGCTAATTTTTATTTTTTTAAAAAAATTTCCCAGTGCCTCTGGGTGTGTTGTATTTCTTTCCATAGGTTTAATTTACAACACAAGGATAGAGACTATCCAGCAAAAAAAGAATGAGCTTCCAACCAAAAACTTATTGCTCATTCTACAACTATACATGAAGTAAGCCTAACTAATAAAAAAATTAGCTTTGTCAAATTTTGATCTAATGGAAGGGACTTGTCTCTTATCCAAGAGATAGGGGCCTTTTGCACCATTAGGGAGCTCATTTGCAGATAAGTAAATATAGCTATCATGCGAGTTCATTGTCATTTTTGCCAGCCAATCCGCAAGTTGATTAGCTTCCCTATAGCAATGTGTGATCTTGATAGTAGCC
Organism: Jaltomata sinuosa; assembly: GCA_003996215.1. Taxonomy (NCBI): domain Eukaryota; kingdom Viridiplantae; phylum Streptophyta; class Magnoliopsida; order Solanales; family Solanaceae; genus Jaltomata; species Jaltomata sinuosa. The sequence goes on from QJPP01003758.1 coordinate 15,428, forward strand.
TGCTTGAGCATCTCTGAGGTTTCTTCAATAATTCTGTTAATTCTGAAGCTGTCAGCCTTCTTGTTCTTTAGCATATTTGTGATCCCCATGGAATCCGATTCTATGATGAGTTTACTGTATCCATTTTGCTTGCACGAATTTCCTCCAATTATTAGTAATGCATAAATGCGACAAAATAATTAAGTACTCATTCTGTTAAGAAAAGAAGACACTTTTCTATATATAATTGGAAACTCTTTTATTTTACTCTCCCCATCTAATATGTTTGTTTTATTTTGCTTTTCTTTTTAGTCTATTATAAAATGAATATTCTTTTTAGGACTTTTAAATTACAACTCTTAAAATCATAAGATTAAAGGACATTTTGATATATTTTACATATCTTTAGTTTAAAACCACAAGAATGAAAGTCTTGATTTCTTTCTTAAACTCCATGTCAATTAAGTTAAGAATTAAATAAATAAATTAAAACGAAAGAATTAATATTTTATTTTATCCTTAATAATATAGTCCTATAGCTATAAAAATATCATAACATGTTTAAGATTAGGCAGTACATTCGATAAGAAAAACATAAATGAATAAAATGAAAGGAAAAGAGTATGGTGAAAGTTTGTTAGTTGAATAGGTAAATGTGGAATAAAGGGTGAATTCAACGTGTAGGCTTGAGAGGGTGAATATTAAGAGATTACCAAGTCAGGCGAAAATAGTAGGAACAACAGTGACATTTGGCGGTGCGATGATTATGACACTAATTGGAGGACCTACAATTGGATTGCCCTGGACCAGATATCACGTCAACATTCCATCTACTACTACTAGTGCTTCTCCTACTGAGCTACAACCCACTAAGGGTGCTCTTTTCATCGCCGCAGGCTGTGTCTGTTGGGCCTGCTTTTACAACCTTCAGGTACTTTCCTAAATTGTTGCTATTAAAACACCTTTTTGTTCTTTTCGTCGAAAGAAGCTATTTTCAGTTTATGTTATTTATATATGTTGTCACCATATATTTTTCTTAGACATAATGCATAAATATGTCCGTCAACTTATGTTCAATTCACATATATGTCATTCAACTCTGGATGTGCATAAGTAAGCACTTAAACTTATATAAAATTGAACAAGTAAACACATGCATCATACGTCGTGTCCTATTTGGCAATTCGCATCCCTACGTGGCGTCTTATGTGTATTATGCCAAATAGGACTTGTGTGTCTACTTGTTTAACTTTATACAAGTTTAAGTGTCTACTTGTGCATATCAAAAACTGGACATAAATGTGAGTTGAGGCCAAGTTAAATGACATATTTATGTATTATGCCTTTTTCTTATACTGCTAGGTTAAAGTTACATACAGTAATAGGTGAATTTTCATAATAATCTTAATACAGTAACCTATTAAATTAATTTGATTATATACAACTTATATCGTTTTCTTATTATTCCATGCCAAGAATGATATACTTTTTAAATTTAAAAACAATTTAATATGAATTATGATTTTTAGCTTTAATGGTAAATCTTTATAGTCACACACATATATTTTATGACATGTTTAATACTATCTCTATTTTAATTTGTTTGTCTTAGATTCTTTTTTAGTCTATTTAAAAAAAAGATTGTCATTTTCCCTTTTTTGGCGCGCAACTCCTTAATTCTAACTATTTACATGACATATTCAATACCACAAAATTAAAGAAGATTTTGATATATTTTGCATATCTTCACAAATTCAAAAGTTTTTTTTACTTTTTAAACCTTGGTGTCAAATCAAAAGCAGACAAACAAATTGAAACATGGGGTATACATTTCAATTTTTGTTTTTAAAAATTCCAGGCCAAGTCATCATGTAATTGAAACTGAGGGGAGAATTAAATTCACTTCAGTTGTCAATGGTAAGACCAGCAGGATATTCTACAAGAGTTCCCCCGGTTAACATAGTTCTTTTTGTCATTTTAAATTTCTCACAAACAGGCAATTACATTGAAGTCATACCCTGCGGCATTATCACTCACTTGTCTGATATGCTCGTCCGGAGCGCTGCAAGGCACGGTTCTGACCCTTGTGGCTGAAAGGGGAAATACTTCAATTTGGGCCATCCACTGGGACACTAAATTCATATCTTACGTTTATAGTGTAAGCTTGGACATTCGATCTCTAGTATGTGTCCATATTCATATTTAGTCCGAGAGAATAATTATTATTCTTATGGATGCAGGGAATGGTCACTTCTGGAGTTGGCTATTATGTCTCTGGATTGATAATGAAGGAAAAAGGACCTGTTTTTGTAACTGCATTTAATCCTCTAAACATGGTTATCGTAGCAATTTTAGGTTCATTCATTTTATCCGAGCAGCTAAACTTGGGAAGGTAGTGTACATATTTATTTATTTTATCCTTCTTTTTTTTCTTTTGAAATGATATATGATTATTGCGATGTCATTAATGATTTTTGTTTCAAGTAGTATATATTGTTGAGTGCAAAAAAGAATGTCTAATCTGGTGCCAGTTGAATGTAGGGTTTTGGGAGGGGCAATCATTGTAATTGGACTATATTTAGTAATATGGGGCAAGAGCAAGGACCAACAATTGTCGAAACTAATCAATAGTGAAGAGGCTGATCAATCTGAACCAGTTGATCAAAAAGAAACAACTGCAACATCAAAGTCTTCAAAACAGGCAAAAGCTGGAGATGAAGCTGTTTAAGAAGGATTAAAGTTAGAAGGATAAGTAGAAATAATAAATCCTAACGAATGGGTTCTAGATAAAGATCAAGTTCCCCCGCAGAAGGATGTTACTTTTGAATTTCTTTATTAGAGAAATTGGAAAAATGACAGGTAGCATCTTATTATTTATTCTGCTGATGAAATGGACGTCCTTTATTTAAATGGTTATAAGGTGCTGAACTAACTATAATTACTCAAAATGACAAATAGAAAACGAGGAAGAAAATACTTTTCAATTTTCTCATGCTCGGTTAGTCAAAGGTTTTTGAAAAATATTATTTCTAGAGAAACGTGTTTCATAAAAATGAGAAAAATGACGTTTCTATGAAAGTATGGAAAAAAAGTTCTACAAATGGCATTTCGTATTGATTGTATCCTCTCCACCCTCCAGCACACCTTATATATACCTCACCTCCACATGCTCATAACCCCCACCCACACCCCTACTCTCGCACTCATCTCTTGTAATATTTGTCTAAATTACACACAAATACTTTTAGGATAATATTTTTTATTTATTTATCAAACACAAGAAAATAAGTTCGAAAGCCACTTATATATCTAAAAAGTATTTTTCGAGAAAACATTTTCCCTCCTACCGAACACACCTGAAGAGATAATACCCGTTTTAATAATGGTTTAAACATATGGGGTACGTTATTAGAATATAGAATTTAAGTTTTGTGCAATGTTAGTAATATTTTTACATTATCAAGTAATTATTTACTAAGTAGTATTTGAAATACATTAAAGGCAAATGCAATCCTATTTATATTCTAAATAAGCGCTTGAACATGATTTAAAATCAGGTTCATTTGAAGTTAGAATTTTATTTGTATATGAAATATGGATCTCAAAAGTTGTATTTTTCTCATAAACATGGAAACCCCACAATTTGTGAAAATTATCGAAAATATAAATTTTACTTTTCCTTTCTTTTTTTTGGTTTGATCACTGATTTGTGCATTGTGATAGGTATGCTAAAGGGTTTTTTCCTTAGCCTGGCAGCACAGGATCCGACCCAAATGACATCGACCAGGCTGATGCCAACTGTGTCGACATTGTCTGAGCCGGTGTCAACTGACTCGACGATAACATGCTAGTTATTGGCAGAAATAAATGAGAATAAGAGGCTCTGTGAAGGGACTCTTGCTGAGGGTGGACTCCCTAACTCCTCAAGCTCCCAGCCCACAGCCGAAAAGGCAAGGCAACCGCTCCCAAAAGTGGGGAGCCGATGAGCCTGTCCCCGAGGCTAGGGTCCTATTGTCGTCTTTGTGATCCTTGTTAGTGATAAGGGCGATGAAGTTGTTGATGATACCTCTCTTCGGCCTCGTACGTCAGCTGTCCAAGCAATAACTCCTGGTGAAGTCGATAAACTCTTAGTATAGACCCAATAATAGAGGAGCTTGACTCGGTGTATTGGGCACTATTTGTTCCCCTATTGTTGTGGGAACCCAACCCCAGGGCGACTTGCTTTAATGCTCCAGTATCTACATCCACTGAGGAGGCTCTGTCCATGCTTACTACTCTGGCGGATTCGATCATAACCCCTTGGGACCATCGCTCAAATGCTCTGGTCGATAGCTTTCTTGAGCCAATCGGGCATTGTACTAGGAAGCGCTCTATCACCTATGGTCCCGGAGGAGAGCAATCTTCTCTCCAAACCTATTAGGATGGCCAACTATTTGAAGCCCCTTATTAACCCTAAAGACCAAGGTCAAATGAACGTTGTGTCCCCGAGTGTCTATTCAATGAGGTGATGCAGTCTAATGCTAAGGTAAAGAAGCTTTACCTATACCTCTTTATTCTATCTTTTGTCATTACTTTCACCTGGCCATTCCTTTTTGTAGGCAAGTGTTCTGACCTCATAGGGGCTCCGGAGGTCACTCCTGGGGAAAGCTAAAGTGGCAACTGAGATGAAATAACTTCAAGGGAAGTTCTCAGCTCTGGATTCCTGGTTAGGTCAGGTGGAGGCCTTGGAAACTATCTTTGCTCAGATGGAGCAAGAGAAAAATGAGTATAGCCGGAAAGTTGCGTAACTACACCAAGATGTGCTGGCGTTAAAAATAAAAATTAAGTCAAGTCAACGACCCTCCTTGAGTGTGAGGATAAAGAATCAATGCAAGAGGCAGAGATTGGGGAGATGAAGGTATCTCTCAAGGCTAAAATCATAATAATTGTGTGGGATGAGAAGCAAAGAAAAAAATCAAAGGAGAGGTACGTCTTAGAGGCAAAGCTGAACAAATACAACATTTCCTCTTATGCCAAGAGCATTGATGATACGACAATTCTCTGAGTAGAAAATAGGAAGCTCAAACAGGCCATTGATATTGTTAAGGTCAAAATCTAGTCACTGAGAGAGAAATATATGTTAGAGAACATCCACGCCACTTGGACTATGAAGTTGCTGACCATAGAGAAGGTCCTAAATAGTGGAACGGGGATCCTGGATGCCCTTGTTACTGAGGCTGAAGAGCTGGCAAAAGTTGCTTTGGATAGCCTACCTCGAATGCCTCCGGCTCATGCCTCTAGTTCCTCCGGCTCTGTAGCTTGGTCTCTTGAACCAGAAAATAATGAAGTATCTAGTAAGGAACTCAATTCCCTCTTCCGCGACTTCTCAAGTATCGTCCTCATTCCCTTACTCCAAACCTACCGAAGATCTAACCTTAAAGGTCCTAGAGATCCCAGCCATACAAATGTTAGCCCCTAATGTTTTGAAAGACTTCATCTCCGATGATAGCAACTTCTTTAAGCCTAGCCTCGCGGCCTATTTTTCTTTTATAAGGATTTTGGAGCCTTTGTTCCTAGTTATAAATATTTTGGGTTTAAATGTGCCTGTGTTTTGAATGAAATCTTATTTTCCTTTCTTTTGGAGTTTCATCTATTCCAAGCATTTCTTTGCTTCAATTTCCTTAATTAACCAAGTATTGTAGTGCATTCGAACCTTGTATTTTTTAGGATGAGCCTTAAGTTTTGCTATTTTAAGGCAACTAGATCCAAGTATATACATATTGATCGCTACCTTTCACGTTCAAGAATAAAAATGTAGTCTTGACCCTTTATTAAATAATCAATGTTCAAGAATAAAACATATGGTAATTCTTGTGACTGAGAACAATAACATTTGGTCTTAGCTTTTTAGTTTAAAGCATAGGTAGTCTAGGTTCGAGAGTGAATCATTCGGTGACCTTCACAATCGAGAATAAAAGCATTTGATCTTAGCATTTATTTTAAGGCTTAAATAAGCGAGACTCAAAAATGAGTCATTCAACAACCTTTGTGATCGAGAATAAAAACATTCAGTCTTAACCTTTTATTTTAAGTCTTAAATAATTAAGGTCCTGGAATAAATCACCCCGTAACCTTCATGACTGAGAATAAAAATATTTTGTCTTAGGCTTTTATTATTAGGCTTAAAAAATTAAAGATGACCCTTGTATTTCTTTTATATTTTTAGAGCACATGAAGGGGATGTATCCTAGTTATTTTAGCATTTTAATTTGGACTCGTGGTCTTTGTTTATTTCTTTGTGTGTGAGAACATTCAGATAAATATTAAATTAATCAGACATGATAGTGGGTAACACAATTGCTCTTGTCTTCTATTTTATGTAACAAATTATAGGGAACAGATAAAAATAAAATTACACAATAGAAAAGCTAAGGTTATGTTGACATCTTTCGTGTCTAACCAGATATATTACTAAGTCCTAATGACTGTGCTGCCATCTTTCGTGCCTAACTGATTACTATTGCTGCTCCTTCTTATTGGCCGAGTTATGGCTGTATTAGTGATTCAAAAGCCTTATTACGATAGTCTTTAGTTCTTTTGGGAGCCTTATTATTACATTCCCTAACCTTGGAAGCCTTATAATAGGAGTACCAATGATTCTTTGAGTCTTATCACGGTAGTCCTCAATGCTTTCGGGAGCCTATTTGCCCTATCGTCGCGAGTATGTAATCATTTAGGCATTTGAGTTATCTGTTGCCAAACTAATGCTTCTGAGTTCGTAGAAACTCTTGTTATTGTCTAGTTAAAAACCTTTTCAAAAAAAATTATTTGTGAAAAAAATTGGTCAAAGGGAAAGAGACTGCAATGCGTACCCTTTTGAACCCTTTAGTCTTGGTTTTGTGCATCTTGTTCTATCCTTGACCTGTGATTATTCATAGAATGTAATAAATAAAATCATAACTTTAACATTAATATATTTTTAGGTGGTTGACATTCCAACTTCTCGGTAACTAGACACTTTTACCATCCACCAGAGGCTAGGAGCCTATTCTATCTATCCTGGAAACTTGGTAGGGTCCTTCCCAGCTCGGGGCTAGTTTTATGGAATTTAGTTCCCAAATATTTATGATTACTTTCTATACGACAAGATTTGCTACTTGAAAGTATTATATGTTAGTTCTTTTATTGTAATATCTCATCATTTTCTGCTAATAGTCATAGTCTTCGAGAAAATCCAACTTGGTGGTCATAGTCTCCTTATTACTTGTTTCATCTGCTTTGGAGACCCTCAAACTAGGTTTGCCTATTTGATCTCCACTGGTATTAGGGATTCAACCCTATAAACAAGTGAAAATGGAGTTTCTCTGGTGTTTGATTTAGTGGTTGTCCGATGGGCCCACACTATGCCAGGTAATTCCTGGGTCTATCTACCTTTTGAATCATCTAACATTTTGTTTAAGTTTTGTATGAGAACTTTATTTGTGGATTTTGTATGTCTATTCACACTTGGGGTGATACGAAGTGGAGGCAATCTTTTTAACTTTCAATTGTTCAAAGAACTTGGATATTATAGAACCAATAAATTCAGGTTTTTTGTCATACGTGATCTCTTAGGGAATGCCAAATCGACCTATTATGTGGTACCAGATAAAATCTATCATTTCTCAGTCTCAAATTTTCGTGAAGGTGCCTAATTCGACCCATTTAAAGAAATAATCAGTTAAAACCAAAAAGAATATTACGTGACCTGAGGCTATTGGGAAGGGGCTGACTATGTCAATCCACCACTTCATGATTGACCATGGCTATATGACTGGGTGTAGAAGTTTCCTTGGGTGGTGTATATTCCAAGCATTCCTCTGGCACTTGTTATATTTTTGGATAATTTTTCTTGTGTTTTTCTCCATTCTGGGCCAATAGTATTCGACCCTTGCTATTTTCAGTACCAGCAAGTCCGCTCAGGAATGATTTATGTAGGTGCCTTCATAGACTTTCATTTAGATAATGGGTCTCATCAAGACCCATACATCGAGCCAAAGATACCTGAAAGGATATCTGGCACAATTATTGGTTGACTATGCAATAACGCAAGACATTTGTCCAAAGCACTCAGATGCCTTAGATTTTTCTGGCAACTTCCCATCCTACAAGTATCTTAGCAATTCATTATGTCAGTCTAGACTATGTTGGTAGAGTTTACCTCATTATAGCTTGTTGATGTGACGCTAATTTACGCCACTTTCGACTCCTTTTTACTAAGAACAATCGTACGTTTTCAAGCAACCATTGTTGTTTTTGATGTTTTTATGTTGTATTTGTAGGAAATGGAAGCAAACACGAAAACGGAAGAAAATACGAGAAAAACGAAGTTCTGCCTAAGAGTGACGGCCTGAGTGACGGGCCGTCACACATGTGACGGTCCGTCACTGGGACCGTCACACCAAGGCAGACCTCCAGGTTGAACCACTGCCTAGCAGTGACGGTCCAGGCGACGGTCCGTCACTGCCTTGACGGTCCGTCAGCCTGACCGTCACGCTTAGGCAGTGACTCAGGCGGCGACCCGCGTTTTTGGGGATTCCTAGCCCGTTTTGGATTTGGTTTCTTTGACTCCTATAAATACCCTATGTTAGGTTTATGTTAGAATTAATTCTCCCATTATTTCAAACACGTTTTTAGTTAGTTTTCGAGAGCAAGAACACGATTCTTGAATTAACATTATTGTTCTTGATTCGTTCTTGAGTTCTTGGTTTTTATTGTTCTTGGATACTTGAAGATTGTTCTCAATATATTGTAAGGATCTCGTTTCTTTATTATTTTATGAACATGACTTTCTTCTTTTCATCTTCGAGCATGAGGAACTAAAACTCCCGCAACTAGGGTTGTGGGAGCCATGGCAAACGTAGCAATATAGATTCCGGGTAGCGTTGGGTTCGATATATGTATTGTCACGTTGTTAATCATACTTTATGTCACGTTTTCTAGTGGTTGCAAACATTAGAACATGCCTAGGTTTAGTTTGCTTGAGTAAAGAGATTTAAACCGGGAAAACTTGATTAAACAACAAGGATTCGAGACTACAAACTCTCGTCTTAAAGAATAATGCCGTAACTGGATTACTCTACTTGATGTTAGGATTGCTAAGCTAAAAAGTACATCTTTTCGAGGTCGAAAGAATAGAAAAGGAAATTTGTTTATTCAGTCGAGAGACGTTTAGACGATACAATTGGCGCAATCACATCGTGACAATCATATAGAAAGAACCCGGTTAAGCCTAGAATCGACATTGTTACAACGCCATGGTGAACACATCCCTAGTTCATTCTCTCCTACTGATTTAACCCCCTACGTTTATTATTGTTTTGTTTACAATTTGATTACAAAACCCCCCCTTATTTACTGGAATCGATTGACAACTAGTCACTTAATTCACCAAAGACTTAATCATCACCATATTCTCTGTGGGATTCGACCCCAACCTTGTTGGGTTATATATTTGACAACGATCGCTTACGCTTCTTAAATAGAGGTGTAGTTTGAGCGGAACCAAAAAATGGCGCCGTTGCCGGGGAATACGGTTTTTGATTAAGTTTGGTGTTTATTTGACTTTTTGTTATAATTTCCTGCTTTACGTTTGTTTGTTGTTTTTGTTTTGACAGGGTACAAAGTTGTGCATGCATAATACCCGAAGTTCGGGGAAACAAATTATACCTTACGACCCCGAACTTGCTAGAACATTGAGGCAGAACATGGCCGCACAACTAGAGGCAGCAAGGCTCGCTGCTGAACTGCAGGCCCAACAAAACCTGAATGCTGGTGGTCTGCAGGACGATGGTGCACGGAATGATGATGAGCTTGATTTAGATGGAGCTGGCGCGACGGGCGCCATTATTGTTCCACCGCTACCGCCCGGAGCCAAGTTCAACATCACTAGCACGATGATACAGCTGTTGAACTTGAGAGGAGTGTTCCGCGGTGTTGCTGGCAACGATGCAAACCAGCACTTGATGAACTTCGTGGGCATATGCAAATCATTCGAGCTGCCAGGCGTGAGTCAGACAGCGATCAGGCTCAGGTTGTTTCCGTTGTCTCTGTCTGATGAGGCAGCATTGTGGTTGACAGAATTGGCCCCCGACTCTATCGCAACGTGGGGAGAGTTGAGAGAAGCTTTCCTAGAAAGGTTCTTTCCTCCCTCTCGGATGATACAGTTGAGGGATGAGATTAGTAACTTCAGGCAGCAACCACACGAAGCACTGCACGAGACTTGGTTGCGATTTAAGAAGAAGCTGGCACAGTGCCCGAACCATCAATTGGCCGACAACGTCTTGATGCAGACATTCTATAGGGCATTAAATTCGGCTACAAAGCCGACGTTAGACAACGCAGCAGGTGGTGCATTCATGGGACTTTCTTTTGCTGAGGCCACAACTACGTTGGACAGGCTCACCAAGACCAACAGAGCCTGGCATACACGAGATTCAGAGGTTGCAGCTAGCACCTACACAGTTGGTATGTCAGCTGAGCAGCGTAGGAAAGAGGAGGAACGCGACCAAGACATGGCGCACCTGAAAACACAGTTAGATCTCCTGACAAAGCACTTGACGTCAGGAAGTATGGAGAAGGTACAGGTTGCCAGTTCCCAAGGTATAGAAACTGAGGACGTGAATTATGTGGGGGGTTTCCAGGCCAATGGCCAAGGAAACCAAGGTCGGAACTATCCAAACCACTATGAGAATGGTGGCTACAAAAATCGCGACCAAGGAAGCTGGAGGAACAACACCGATAGAGGTGGGTTGTATATACCACCTAGCAATCGGGACAAAGCAGGCAGCGAGGCTGAGACATCCAAACTTGAGAATATGATGGCGAAGATGCTGCTTAAGGTGGAATCGACTGACTCTGGGGTAAAGGCAATGCGGAATGAGTTATCATCATTGAGTCTGGTAGTGGAGTCACACTCAACCGCTATCAAGCAACTAGAGCAGCAAGTGGGTCACATCTCGGCATCTCTAAACCCAAGGAAACCGGGTACTTTGCCGAGCGACACCACCCATCCGAAAAATGACGCAAGCTGCATGGCAATCACCACTAGAAGCGGAAAAATATTACCGGAATCACATCCGGTAATTCATGCACAAGGTGAGGCTGCAAAAGATGATCAGGCGGTAGAGGAAGAGGACATTCCAAAGCCTGCGAATAAATGTAAGGAAGCTGAAAAGCTTCCAACGATGATGCCTCGACCACCACCTCCGTTCCCACAGCGTTTGAAAAAGAAAGCTGACGATGGCAAGTTCCTGAACTTCGTGACCATGTTGAAAGAAATTTCGATAAACATACCTTTGGTGGAAGCTCTAGAACAAATGCCCGGTTATGCCAAGTTCATGAAGGACTTGATTACAAAGAAGCGGACGGTAAGCTTTGAGCCGGAAGACAACCTCCATCACTGCAGCGCTATTTCCTCTAGATCATTAGTGGAAAAGAAAGGAGATCCAGGTGCGTTCACTGTTCCATGTACCATCGGGAAGCTCAACTTCGGAAGAGCTATGTGTGATCTTGGGGCTAGTATAAATTTGATGCCGCTAGCAGTGTATGACAAATTGGGTTTGGGACCTCCTAAACCAATGTCCATGAGAGTGATGATGGCTGATCGTTCGATAAAACGACCTGTTGAAGTATTGTCTGATGTGCTAGTGAAGATCGGTAAGCTTATCTTCCCTGCTGACTTTGTGATCCTGGATTGCGAAGTAGATTTTGAAGTTCCTATCATCTTGGGGCGACCATTGTTAGCTACGGCGAGAGTGTTGGTTGACATGGAGAAAAACGAGCTGACCTTCCGATTGAACAATGAATTGGTCAAGTTTGATGTAACCAAGCGGATGAAGCGACCAAGTGACATGAGAGTGGTCGCGGTCATGAATGCCATTGAGGAACCTCCTGCGGATGTGCACCTTGAGGAGAAGTGTTTGGTCGAGACTCTAGCTGTTGTAAAAAGTATGGCGCGAGAGCGTAGATATGTAGAGGCAGGCGGTGAAAGTAAATCGAGAAAACGAAAACACCGCAAGAGAATCTGCAAAGAAAGAGCGAAGAAGTTGTCGCGACTAGCGATGGAGCCCAAAGAGGAAGCTGGAACGCCACACTCCATTGAGTTCTCTTGTTTTGGAGACCCAGGCGGTCTCCAACATCATTCCAGATTCTGAGTCATATCGACTTCACAGGTATTCCTTTATTCTCACAGCTTTTAGTTTTCATATGTATGCATTGGGGACAATGCATGAGTCTAAGTTGAGGGTGTTGGGAAACCTGTGAGTCACCACCGAGGGTTTTTGTTGCCGATTTCTTTTCCCTACGGTGTGCTATCTAGTAGAACCGGCATGTTTAGGTTGTTGTTTTAAATTTTTTTAGTGTCTATAGCAAGCATGCGTTGTTCTTGTCTAAAAACGAGGCCCCTTGAAAAATTTTCTGGTTTTGAGCTTATGTTGAAACAATTGACTGTCTGGATCCTTGAATGTCATTGTGTGAATATGATTAGAATGAGTATGCTTAAGCCGAGCGGTTGTTTGATAGTTGGTAGCGATATAGTTTCTTGGTGCTAAGAGTGTGTGAGATTTATTTTCATAAATTCTTACTCTGTGCATGCATCTAGAACTTGCCCGGTCTATTTTGTTAAGTTTGAAGTTTGGTTGCTTAGGAAAGGATCACAGGCCCTTTTTGATGCAGTCCACTTAGCCTATATGACCGTCCAAATACAAATAATCCCTTTTGATCCCTGTTTGAGCCATAATTGACCTTATTCTTTCAATAACTTGTCACCACTCCTGTTTAACTTTGAATCCCTATCTTGGCCCTGGTCCTACCAATGGACATTGTGCACCTTGACGTAGGCAATCAGCCTAAGTTGAGGGTGGCTACTACAGTGGTAAAAGAGAAGAAAAAGAGGATGGAGAGGATTGTTGTTGAATAGAATGAAAATTCGGGTGTGCGCCTAAGAAAAGAAAAGAAAAATAAAGAAAGATGAAAAAGATCGAAAAAGAAACGAAAAAAAATTGTCAATAAAGAGGCCGCACCTGTATCTAGAATCAAGGAAATAAAAAGGTGACTAAGGATGGATAAAGTGAAGTTATGTGGTGATAAGATGTAAATGGTTCTAAGGAGGGCTTAGTCACTAACCCCTAAATGTATCCTACCTGCACCTGAAGCCTCATTACAAGCCAAAACAAGTCCTGTAGTGATCTTGAGCGGCTTTCTGAAGAACTGAAATAGGATAGTAAGGGCAAGCCTATGGTATCGCATGTGCATTGTTTGAAATCGTTTGTGAGTGTGAGCGCTTACCTAGTCCCAAATCTTGTGTGTGGGATTCCTTTGTGGTGAGGGCACCAAGATGGCTATATTGTCTATTGATTGTTAGAATAGCTGCGGGTGTGTATGCATAATGTTCTATCATATCGGAATGACATATTTGGATCCTTGCAAGTTAGTGTTTCATACATTCGTGTGTTACAAGGGAGCATGATTTAATTGAATAAGTTTGAATGAACATGAGTTGCTATAGACATGAGTTTGTGTTCTTAGTAGAGTCGTATTATTGTTTTATATTATGTTGCTTGAGGACAAGCGAACGTTTTAAGTTGAGGGTGTTGATGTGACGCTAATTTACGCCACTTTCGACTCCTTTTTACTAAGAACAATCGTACGTTTTCAAGCAACCGTTGTTGTTTTTGATGTTTTTATGTTGTATTTGTAGGAAATGGAAGCAAACACGAAAACGGAAGAAAATACGAGAAAAACGAAGTTCTGCCTAAGAGTGACGGCCTGAGTGACGGGCCGTCACACATGTGACGGGCCGTCACTGGGACCGTCACACCAAGGCAGACCTCCAGGTTGAACCACTGCCTAGCAGTGACGGTCCAGGCGACGGTCCGTCACTGCCTTGACGGTCCGTCAGCCTGACCGTCACGCTTAGGCAGTGACTCAGGCGGCGACCCGCGTTTTTGGGGATTCCTAGCCCGTTTTGGATTTGGTTTCTTTGACTCCTATAAATACCCTATGTTAGGTTTATGTTAGAATTAATTCTCCCATTATTTCAAACACGTTTTAATTAGTTTTCGAGAGCAAGAACACGATTCTTGAATTAACATTATTGTTCTTGATTCGTTCTTGAGTTCTTGGTTTTTATTGTTCTTGGATACTTGAAGATTGTTCTCAATATATTGTAAGGATCTCGTTTCTTTATTATTTTATGAACATGACTTTCTTCTTTTCATCTTCGAGCATGAGGAACTAAAACTCCCGCAACTAGGGTTGTGGAAGCCATGGCAAACGTAGCAATATAGATTCCGGGTAGCGTTGGGTTCGATATATGTATTGTCACGTTGTTAATCATACTTTATGTCACGTTTTCTAGTGGTTGCAAACATTAGAACATGCCTAGGTTTAGTTTGCTTGAGTAAAGAGATTTAAACCGGGAAAACTTGATTAAACAACAAGGATTCGAGACTACAAACTCTCGTCTTAAGGAATAATGCCGTAACTGGATTACTCTACTTGATGTTAGGATTGCTAAGCTAAAAAGTACATCTTTTCGAGGTCGAAAGAATAGAAAAGGAAATTTGTTTATTCGGTCGAGAGACGTTTAGACGATACAATTGGCGCAATCACATCGTGAAAATCATATAGAAAGAACCCGGTTAAGCCTAGAATCGACATTGTTACAACGCCATGGTGAACACATCCCTAGTTCATTCTCTCCTACTGATTTAAACCCCCTACGGTTATTATTGTTTTGTTTACAATTTGATTACAAAACCCCCCCTTATTTACTGGAATCGATTGACAACTAGTCACTTAATTCACCAAAGACTTAATCATCACCATATTCTCTGTGGGATTCGACCCCAACCTTGTTGGGTTATATATTTGACAACGATCGCTTACGCTTCTTAAATCGAGGTGTAGTTTGAGCGTTATCACTTGTATCTAGGATTGAATGCAATAGTTGTACAATTGAGCTCCATTTTGGACTTTAGGTGTTCGCAGAACACCCCAGATTAGCCAAAGCATCGACCTCAATGTTGTTCTTCCAAGTTATTTGTACCCAAAATCTATTTTCTAAGCCAAGCCAGCAAGATCCAGAGCTTCTCCATGTATTTGTGCATCCGTTCCTCCTTAGCCTTGTATACACCATTTGTTTGATTTACCACTAACTATGAATCACATTTGATCACAATTTCCTCATACCCTATTCCCCGAGAAAATTCTATACCTGTAATCATTGCCTCATACTCAACCTCATTGTTAGTTAATAGAATACAACTTATTGCCTGCCTTAATGTTTCTTTTGATGGAGTGCTGAGGACGATTCCTAGTCTGATGCCCTTTAAGTTGGAAGCCCCATCCGTAAACAAGGGACAAATTATGGAGACAAGGATCACCTCCTTCTCCACTTGGGGAACCATTCCTGTACTTAAATCGACCACGACCTCGGCAAAAACTTGCAACTTGATGGCAGTCTAAAATTCGAATTCGATATCAAATTTACTTATTACCACTACCTATTTTGTCATATGTCCTAAGAGTTCAAGATTGTGAAGGACATTTTGTGATGAATAAATTATAACCACGACTATGGGGTTGCATTGGACGTACATTCTGAGCTTCTTAGCAGCTATCACAAAGGATAATTTTGTAAAAGTAAAGTGTTTTCAAAAATCAATTTCAGGCTAATTTTGTCATTTTTAAGTAAACGTATATATTTCCGTATAAATACATGGAATCATATAATCTTTATTTAAGAAAATATTGTTAAAATTATTTTGAGTAAAAACAATGCTTGAATTAAAGAATGCTTTAGTTCCCTCGAAATAGATTTAAAATTGAAGATTAATTGTGTAATTAGTCTTTTGATTTTAAATAAAATAATTATGCTTTATACAAAAGAATTATTTTTAATTGTTAAAATTAGAATCTCAATTAATTAGTTTGGATTTTAATTTACCTCTATTTTTCACTGGCCAAATTCAGCTAATTAAATTGATTTGGTCAAGTTTTAAATCAAATCTTGCCATATAAGGAAGGTGTCCAACTCTTAAATCATCTTTGAGGCCACATTTTGCAAAGACACTCAGCCATACCCAAA
The DNA here is from genome assembly GCA_003996215.1 of Jaltomata sinuosa. Taxonomy (NCBI): domain Eukaryota; kingdom Viridiplantae; phylum Streptophyta; class Magnoliopsida; order Solanales; family Solanaceae; genus Jaltomata; species Jaltomata sinuosa. The sequence goes on from QJPP01003758.1 coordinate 31,515, forward strand.
CCCCATTTCTCTTTATATTAGACTAATTTCATACCTAATTAAGCCCAAAATGACTCAGAACCCAACCCAACCCTTGAATCCCTCAAGATATACACCTCATACATACACACTCAACTTACACACACCCCACCGCCCCTTTTATTTCTCTCAACAGAATGTGCTCCCTTTTTCTCTCCCCACTCTTCTTCTCCTAAGAACCCAAAAGCTCAAGCTAACCCTAAAATCCTTAATGGAATGACGAAGCCTAAAATTACGCCTTAATTCTTGCTCAGATTGTATGAATTTTGTATGCTGACATGATCTAAAAGTTTCTAAAAGGTTCCTCCAACGTTCTCCTTCAATTTAGTTAAAAATTTATACCAATTAATACAAGAATCAAAGATGTTCACCTTATCTCCAAGGAATTTTTGAAATTCCAAGTGATTTCCCTAAAAAGTTCTTTAGATTCCCCCCCAAAATTGACCCCCCATTTCCCCTACATATAACCCCCTTGGTTCTCCATTGAAGGGGGTTTGAGTTCACGTTCACAATCTCAACTTTTGGGAATTTTGAGT
>QJPP01003760.1:0-13171 GCA_003996215.1 Jaltomata sinuosa
AGGACCCCAGGTGCGTTGTCCTTACTTTCACCTGTGCCTATGGTGTGTATATTCTGCTTACTGGCCTCACATGTGGTTCTGTTGATTTCCCTCTGGGCTAGTTCCTGTGTACCTTTCGTTGATTTCTGTGATTGCTTGCTTCTATTCTGTCTATTACTACACTTTTATCTTATATGTGCCCAGTCGGCCTATGATACCTACTGGGTACCTTATGCTTCGCATTTGGTGCTCACCCCTACCCCTTGCATCTTTGGGTGCAGATCCTAGCGTGGGACATCGCCATTAGATCGTTGTGATTCGTGCTTGGAGATCTGCTGGGGACTACTTCAGACTGAGGGTGAGCTCTTGGCGATCGGAGCTTAGCTTTAGTTTATCTTTTGCTTCATGTACTCTATTACCATTCGGAGACATCTGTATATATTGTTTGGATCGTTTGCACTCCATGTATGTAGTTTTGGCTCTATACTATGATACCAGGTCTTGGGGTTTGGTTTAGTTTCCGCATATGTATATATTTATATCCCTGTTATCTATTTTCTTTGTCTTGTTCCCTTATTTGTTAGATAGTAGCCCATTACTAACTATTCTGGGCTATGGGGATTGGTTCACCTACTGGGGGTTGTAGGTGCCATCATGACCGAGAAATCGGGCAGTGACAAAGGGTACTTGTCCAATATGTCCTTCTCAGTTTCCCAAGTTGCTTCCTCAATCAGATGATGCATCCATTGAACCTTTACCATACTGATTACCTTCGTCCTCAATTTTTTCATCCCGATCAGGAATTCTAGTCGGTTTCTCTTCATAGTGAAGATCCTTATATAGTAATACCTCATTCCACTTGATGATGTAGTCCCCATCCCCATGGTATCACTTTAGCATGGATACATGGAATATCGGATGGACACTCAAGAATTAGGGTGGCAGTGCTAACCTGTAAGCCACTGGCCCTACAATCTCAAGAACTTTGAATGGTCCGATGAACTGAGGGTTAAGCTTTCCCTTCTTACCGAAATGCATAATTCCCTTCATTGGTGACACCTTCAATAGTACTTGTTCACCAATCTGAAAATCCATGTCCCTTATCTTGCGATCCGCATATTCCTTCTACCTGCTTTGGGCCTCTAGCAACTTGGTCTGAATGCCCCTCACATTTTATTGTGCTTCCCTTGCCAAGTCCACGCCCAAAGGCTTTACATCACCTTCCTTAAACCACCCTATAGGTGACATACAACTCCTCTCATACTGTGCCTTAAAAGGTGCCATGTCAATACTGGAGTGGTAGCTATTGTTGTATAAGAACTCATACAACAGTAGAATATGGTCCCAATGACCCCCAAAGTCAATCACACACGCTCTCAGCATATTTTCTAATACCTAGATCGTCCTCTCCGAATGACCATTAGTTTAGGGATGGAAGGTTGTAATGAAGGTGAGTTGAGTGCCCAACTCTTCGTGTAGATTGCCCCAAAACTTAGAGGTAAACTGTGTACCTCTGTCTAAAATGATGGATAGTGGTACCCTGTGCAATCTCATGATCTTTTTCACATAGATCTTAGCCAATTGATGCAAATTATAGTCCACCCTAACGAGAATAAAATAAGCTAACTTGGTCAGCCTGTCCACAATGACCCAAATAGAGTCATACTTTTCCAAAGTCTTGGGTAGTCCTACCACGAACTCCATAGCTATCCTTTCCCATTTCCAATTGGGAATGGTCATTCTCTAAAGTAGTCCTGGAGGCCTTTGATGCTCATACTTGACTTGCTAACAATTCTGACACTTGGACACGAATCCAGCTATGTCCTTTTTAATCCCAGGCCACCAATAATGTTGCCTCAAGTCCCTGTACATTTTGGTTACGCCTGGATGAATCAAATACCGCAAACCATGAGCCTCTACCAACACCTTCTAGATTATGTCATCAACTCGAGGAACACAAAAACTTCCTATAAAACTAAACACCCTAATGTGCCGTAATTTTACGACACTTTCGACTCCTTTAAACTAAGAACAATCATACGTTTTCAAGCAACCGTTGTCGTTTTTGATGTTTTTATGTTGTATTTTCAGGAAATGGAGACAAACATGGAAACGGAAGGAAATACGCGAAAAACGACATTCTGCCTAAGAGTGACGGCCTGAGTGACGGCCCGTCACACATGTGACGGTCCGTCACAGTGACCGTCACACCAAGGCAGCACCACTGCCTAGTGGTGATGGCCCAGGCGACGGTCCGTCAAGCCTGGCCGTCACACCTGGGCAGTCCGCTACGCGGAATCCGGACGATTTTGGGATTTGTTTTCTAGACTCCTATAAATACCCTATGTTAGGTTTATTTTCATTATGCAATGATGCAAGTTTATTTGTTAAGCTTTTTAATATAGTTTTCCCAATAGTTTTAGGAGAGAATTGGAGAGCAAGAAACACGTTTTCCTTGTCTTGGAAACGCGTTCTTGATTTGTTCTTGAGTTGTTCTTGAGTTCTTGGTTTCTTGTTCTTGGAATACTTGAAGATTGTTCTCATTATATTGTAAGGATCTTTTCTCTCTATTATGATTATGACTTTCTTCTCTTCTTCTTCAAACATGATTAACTAAAACTCTCACAACTAGGGTTGTGGGAGCCATGGCAAACGTAGCAAGATAGATTTCGGGTAGCGACGGGTTCAATATATGTGTTGTCACGTTGTTAATCATACATTATTTAACGTTTTCTAGTGGTTGCAAACATTAGAACATGCCTAGGTTTAATTTGCTTGAGTAAAGAGATTAAAACCGGGAAACTTGATTAACGACAAGGATTCGAGACTACTAACTCTCGTCTTATGATTAATGCTGTAACTAGATTAATCTACTTGATGTTTAGGATTGAAATCTAAAAGCACACCTTTTCAAGTTCGAGAGAATTGAAAAGTAAATTTGTCTATTTGGTTGAGAAACGTTTAGACGATACAATTTATTCAATCACATCGTGACACGCTTATAGAAAGAACCCGGTTAAGCTTAGGATCGACATCGTTACCAATGCCATGGTAAACACTTCCCTAGTTCATTCTCCTACTGATTATTTCTCATACATTGTTACTTGTTTTGTTTACGATTTGTTCACACAAACCCCCTATTTACCGGAAACTATTGACGACTAGTCACGTACTTCACTAAAGGCTTAATCTTCACCATATTCTCTGTGGGATTCGACCCCAACCTTTGTTGGGTTCTATATTTGACTACGACCGCTTACGCTTCATTAATTTGAGGTGTAGTTTGGGCGTTATCAAAAAGTGGCGCCGTTGCCGGGGAATACGGTTGTTAATTAAGTCTGGTGTGTTTATTTGTCTCTTAGTCATACTTTCCTGCTTTTACGTTTTTTTTGTTGTTTTTGTTTTTGACAGGGTACAGAGTTGTGCATTCCAAGTACCCGGCGCTCGGGTGAATCAACATTACCTTACGACCCCGAGCTTGCTAGAACGTTAAGGCAAAATATGGCCGCACAACAAGAGGCAGCAAGGCTCGCTGCAGAACTGCAGGCCCAAAAAAATTTGAATGCTGGAGGTCTGCAGCACGATCTTGAGCTGTATGATGAGGAGAACGATTTGGATGGATTTGGCACTACGGGCGCCATTGTTGTTCCACCGCTACCGCCCGGAGCCAAGTTCAACATCACTAGCACGATGATTCAGCTCTTGAACTTGAGAGGAGTATTCCGTGGAGCAGCTGGTGACGATCCAAACTGTCACTTAATGAACTTCGTGGGGATCTGCAAGTCGTTTGAACTGCCGGGCGTGAGTCAGACAGTGATCAGGCTCAGGTTGTTTCTGTTGTCTCTGTCTGATGAGGCAGCGTTATGGTTGACAAAACTGACCCCCAACTCTATCGCAACTTGGGGATAGTTGAAAGGAGCTTTCCTAGAAAGGTTCTTTCCTCCCTCTAGGATGATACAGTTGAGGGACGAGATTAGCAATTTCTGGCAGCAACCTCATGAAGCATTGCACGAGACCTGGCTGCGATTCAAGAAGAAGCTGACACAATGCCTGAACCATCAGTTGAACGATGAGTTTTTGATGCAGACATTCTACAGGGCACTTAATTCGGCTACCAAGCCGACGTTGGACAACGCAGCAGGTGGAGCGTTTATGGGTTGCACTTTTGCCGACACCACAACTATTTTGGACAAGCTCACCAAAACCAACAGAGCCTGGCATACACGTGATTCAGAGGTACCAGCTAGTACTTATGCAGTTGGTGTGTCAGTGGAACAGCGTAGAAAAGATGAAGAACGGGACCAAGACATGGCCCATCTAAAAACGCAAATGGACCTCTTGACCAAGCACTTGATGTCAGGAAGTATTGAGAAGGTGAAGGCCGTGGGTTCGCAAGGTAGAGAAGCAGGGGTTGAATCTGATGAGGAGGCCAACTATTTGGGGGGTTTCCAGGCCAACGGCCAGGGAAACCAAGGTCGGAACTATCAGAGAGACAACCACTATGAGAAAGGCGGCTACAAAGATCGCGACCAAGGAAACTGGAGGAACAACACCGAGAGAGGTGGGTTGTATATACCACCTGGTAATCGGGACAAGGCTAACAATGAGGCAGAGACCTCGAAGCTAGAGAGCATGATGGCGAAGATGCTGCTAAAGGTGGAATCGACTGACTCTGGGGTAAAGGCAATGCGGACTGAGTTATCAACATTGAGTCAGGTAGTGGAGTCACACTCAACCGCGATCAAGCAATTAGAGCAGCAAGTGGGTCACATCTCGGCATCTCTAAACCCAAGGAAGACAGGTACCTTGCCGAGCGACACCACTCATCCGAGGAATGACGCAAGCTCTATGGCAATCACCACAAGAAGCGGAAAAATATTACCGGAATCACATCCGGTAATTCAGACTCAAGGTGATGTTGCGGATGATGAAGAGGCGGTAGAGAAGGAAACTCCAAAACCCGCGGAGAAAATCAAGGAAGCTGAAAAGCTTCCAACTATGATGCCTCGGCCACCACCTCCTTTCCCCCAGCGTTTGAAGAAGAAAGCTGACGATGGTAAGTTCCTGAACTTCATGACCATGCTGAAACAGATTTCAATAAACATACCATTGGTGGAAGCGCTGGAACAAATGCCCGGTTATGCCAAGTTCATGAAGGACTTGATTACAAAGAAGAGGTCGGTAAGTTTTGAATCGGAAGACAACCTCCACCACTGCAGCGCTATTTCTTCAAGGTCGTTAGTCGAAAAGAAGGAGGATCCAGGTGCTTTCACTGTTCCCTGTACTATCGGGAAGCTCAACTTCGGAAGAGCATTATGCGATCTTGGTGCTAGTATCAACTTGATGCCGCTAGCAGTTTACAAACAATTAGGTTTGGGAGCTCCTAAACCGACATCCATGAGAGTGATGATGGCTGACCGTTCGGTAAAGCGACCGGTGGGGATCTTATCTGATGTGCTGGTCAAGATTGGTAAGCTAATATTCCCGGCCGACTTTGTCATCTTGGATTGCGAAGTAGATTTCAAAGTTCCCATAATCTTGGGACGACCATTGTTAGCCACAGCAAGAGCATTGGTCGACATGGAGAGAAACGAGCTGACCTTCCGATTGAACAATGAAGTGGTCAAGTTCGATGTGTCCAAATTGATGAAGCAACCAAGTGACATGAGGGTGGTCGCGGTCATCAAGGCTATTGAGGAAGCCCCTGCGGATGTGTATCTTAAGGAGAAGGGTTGTGTTGAAACCCGAGCTGTTATGAGAGTAAGGTCGTGATTGCAAGAGGATGAGCAGGTAAAGGAAAGCGGTGAAAGATCAAGAAAATGAAAACACCGCAAGAGAATCTGCAAAGAAAGAGCGAAGAAGTTGTCCCGACTAGCGATGGAGCCCAAAGAGGAAGCTGGAACGCCACACTCCATCGAGTTCTCTTGTTTTGGAGACCCTGGCGGTCTCCAACATTATTCCAGAATCTGAGTCATATCGACATCACAGGTATTCCTTTATTCTCACAGTTTTTAGTTTTCATATGTATGCATTGGGGACAATGCATGAGTCTAAGTTGAGGGTGTGGGGAAACCTGTGAGTCACCACCGAGAGTTTTTGTTGTCGTGTTTCTTTTCCCTCCGGTGTGCTATCTAGTAGAACCGGCATGTATAGGTTGTTATTTTTTTAAATTTTTTTTAGTGTCTATAACAAGCATGGCATTTTTCTTGTTTAAAAACGAGGCCCCTTTAAAAAAAAATTCTGGTTTTGAGCTTATGTTGAAACGATTGACTGTCTGGATCCTCGAATATCATTGTGTGATTATGATTAGAATGAGTATGCTTAAGCCGAGCGGTTGTTTGATAGTTGGTAGCGATATAGTTTCTTGGTGCCAAGAGCGTGTGAGATTATTGTCATAAACTCTTACTCTGTGCTTTCATCTAGAACTTGCCCGGTCTATTTTGTTAAGTTCAAAGTTTGGTTGCTTAGGAAAGGATCACAGGCCCTTTTTGTGTGCAGTCCACTTAACCTAAAAGATCGTCCAAATATAAATAATCCCTTGATCCCTGTTTGAGCCATAATTGACCTTATTCTTTCAATAACCTGTCACCATTCCCGTTTAACTTTCAATCCCTATTTTGGCCCTGGTCCTTCCTTGGACATCGTGCACCTCAACGCAGGCAATCAGCCTAAGATGAGGGTGGCTACTATAGAGGTAAACCCTGTTTTGGCCCTGGTCCTGCCATGGACATTGTGCACCTTAACGCAGGCAATCAGCTTAAGTTGAGGGTGGCTACTACAGAGGTGAATGATAAGAAAAAGAGGATGGAGAAGATTGGTTTTGAATAGAATGAAAATCCGGGTGTGTGCCTAAGAAAAGAAAAGAAAAATAAAAAGAGGTGAAAAAGATCGAAAAAGTAATAAAAAGAATTGTCAAAATAAAGAGGCCGCACCTGTAGCTAGAGAGAAGGAAATAAAAAGGTGAATAAGGATGGACAAAGTAAAGTTATGTGGTAAGAAGACGTCGGTGGTTCCAAGGAGGGCTTAGTCACTAACCCCTAAATGTATCCTACCTGCACCTGAAACCTCATTACAAGCCTAAACAAGTCCTGTAGTGATCCTGAGCGGCTTTCTGAAGAACTGAAATAGAATAGTAAGGGCAAGCCTATGGTATCGCATGTGCATTGTTTGAAATCGTTTGTGAGTGTGAGCGCTTACCTAGTCCCAAATCTTGTGTGTGGGATTTCTTTGTGGTGAGGGCACTAAGATGTCTGTATTGTCTATTGATTGTTAGGATAGCTGCGCGTGTGTATGCATAATATTCTATCATATCAGAATGACATGTTTGGATCCTTGCAAGTTAGTGTTTCATACATTTGTGTGCTACGAGGGAGCTGATTGAAAAAGATGGTGAATGACCATGAGTTGCTAGAGACACGAGTTTGTTTTCTTAGTTGAGTCGTATTATTGTTTTGTGTCATATTGCTTGAGGACAAGCGAACGTCTTAAGTTGAGGGTGTTGATGTGCCGCCATTTTATGGCACTTTCGACTCCTTTAAACTAAGAACAATCGTACGTTTTCAAGCAACCGTTGTCGTTTTTGATGTTTTTATGTTGTATTTTCAGGAAATGGAGACAAACATGGAAACGAAAGGAAATACACGAAAAACGACATTCTGCCTAAGAGTGACGGCCTGAGTGATGGCCCATCACACATGTGATGGTCCGTCACAGTGACCGTCACACCAAGGAAGCACCACTGCCTAGTGACGGCCCAGGCGACGGTCCGTCAAGCCAGTGACGGTCCGTCAGCTTGGCCGTCACACCTGGGCAGTCCGCTACGCGGAATCCGGATGATTTTGGGATTTGTTTTCTAGACTCCTATAAATACCCTATGTTAGGTTTATTGAATCCTCCATATTTGAATTTATTGTTAATGGTTGCAAACATTGACTTCGCTTTCTAATTTGGGTTGTTTCTTGAGAGAGATGTTCCCTAAATTCGGGAAGATTCAATAGTAGGGATTTGGGGTTTCCACTCTAGACCAAGTCTAGAGATAGTTTAGTTACCGGAAACTCCCATCTAAGAGTTGGGGTTAGAGATAACCCAACTCACCCAAGTTATTTGGTTGGTTTATTGCTTACTCGTGGTGGTTCGAGAGAACACACGAGATATATGCTCAATTGGTCGAAATACAGTTAGGAATACCTTCAACCAAGACTACCTACGTGTCAATCGGGTGCATGTCTTGTGAGTTGAATTCCCATTCTCAAGTCTCCCTTGTTATCCTTGCTTGAAGAGAGCAAGGTGAAAGCCATTGATCAATATATCTTTTATTTGATTTTATTTTATCTTTAGTTTTAGTCTAAACCCCCTCTTTAGATATCTTTTCCCCTTTTTGTTAATTAAACTTCAATAAGTTGCTTGGATTCTTTATTAGCTCGATCGCGACTACATTGTTCTCTGTGGGTACGACCCTGACATCCATTGGGAATATAAATGTGTTTTGCTCTGACTATTGTCATTACCTCCAACTTGGGGAGAATGATTTGAGCATTATCAAAAATGGCGCCATTGCTGGGGAATAATTTGGCGTACTGAGTTAGTTTAGAATTTGAGTTTACTTACTCTAGTTCAATTTTGTGAATAGTGTTTTTCTTTTGTTAGTTTTATTTTGTTGATGGCATCATGGCATATCTGAATGATGGTAATATTGATTGTTGCATCCCAGTTTATATTCCTGACTATTGTGTTTATTGTGGAGGACCCCACCTTAGATGAAGGTGTAGAATTAGACCTAGGAGAGGAAGGTATTCTCCTTCTCTCTCCTATGATGGGCGCAATTGCTATTTGTATGGTGGTCATGACGGATATTGGAGCGAATGCCCCAATGATGATCGCCCCCTCCCCCCTCTTATGCTAACAATGTTGCTAGTGGTGCTTGTGACCTTAATAGGAACCATGACTTATCAAGAAAATACAGCATATGTGTCAAGCTCCAAACCCTCTTGGCCTCGCTAGAAACCCAAGAGGAGAGTGTGCAATCCATAAAGTAAAGATTTATGCATGCAAGGGCTAAAGAAGAGAAAACACAAAGGACGATCATAAATTGAAAGTGGTATAGCAACAAACTACGCCATATATGGGTCATGATGTCATGACATCTTAAAGTGAGGACATTGTGAATGAGGCAAGATTGAAGGTGGAGACGCTCAAATCCCCTTCCAACCATTTTTTGACCTTAACTTTGATTGAATGGACAAAAGTCAAAGTAATCGAGCTTTTGGAAGATCTTGGAAGAAGGATGGATGAAGGTTTATACAGTTTTAAGCTTGTCATGGAAATAAGGCAAAGCGACCTTCCTCACTTGAAGGCTAAAAAATGCAAAATGCGAAATCAAGAGAATGGCCTTCTCCTATTCAAACCTTCACCCCGAGATTGTCTCTGAAAACTCGATTCAAGTTTGGGTCAAAGGTTCAAATCCTCCAAATGGAAATCCAAATGGTGAGGTATCTTGCATCACGCCAGGACGTTAAATTGTGCGTTTGATGGGAGGCAACCCATCATTCCAAAATTTTGAAAGTTTACAATTTTTTCTTTGTTTACTAGAGTACCTTAGTTGTAGATTTTTGACTAATCCATAAATTTCAGGTCCTTTTTGAGTTGTTTGGGCAGGTTGAGAAGTGGAGGCCTCATAAAAATCCAATCAAGGACCAAAACGTGTGCCAAAATAACATGCTAAATGGGGTACAAACACACATCAAAGTATGCACATCGCACATGCAAACACACTCCAAGACAGTGAGTCTACCAAAAAGGTAAAAGTGTGCGAAATAGGTGCATTTTGTACCTCAAAATGTTCCTATCACACATGCAATCTCACCTAAAAGTAGTAAGCTGCTAAAGGCTAGCTGGAACATGTGAAGTAGGTGCATTTCACACTTGGAAGATTGCCCATCGCACCAACCATCGCACGTCAAAATAGTGAGCTGCTGAAATCTTCCAGGAAAACTATGCAGCGTGATCGGGCTGAAGCAGCGCCGACGGCACTGAGAAAACTTTCTCAAGACAGCACAATCGCGCAACTCCAACATGATTGTGCCAAAGTAAAATCTGACAAAAATTATTCAAAACATTGGGAACTATTCAGTTCTCCACATCTCCTAAAGATTCATCAGGTATTCTCCATTGCTCTATCCCCTTTCCCCCAATACTTCCCTACGATTCTTTAAGCCTAAATCACGAGCAAAAGTAACTGGGTTTAGTTGGAATTTCAAAGCACAAGTTATTCCTATCTTCTCTCCTCCATTGCCTCCAAAATTGGCTATCATGGTATGTCTCTGCCCCCTCCTCTATTTCATGTTTCTTGGATTGATTCTATGGGTTGGACGAATGGTAGTTGAATTACAAAACTTGGGGAAATCTTGAGTACCCAAGGCTCCTCCATTGTTATGGAACTTGAAAAACCCAAACCGAATTTGTTAATGGTATTGATGAAATTTAATATAGAAAGGTGTTGTTTCTACGTTTGGTGGAAAGAAATACCCTCCAAAATGGATAAAATCCAAGATCTGGGAGGGTTGTTTGGTAGAAGAAGACGATTGCCAATCGCTCAACGCCATCGCGCTGTTCTAGCACAATCATGCTACCTATGAGCAAAAGTCACATGTGCGATCACGCTATGGTGATGTGATAGTGCTAAAAAATAATTTCTTTTTTATGCAATCGCGCTAGTGTAGCACAATAGAGCTGAGCAACTGAAGCTAGCAGAAATAGTAGCTCTGTCCAGAGCTGCTCTGACACCTTCTAACCCACCTTTCTTTCTTAAAACACTTGTTTTTCATTGTGCTACATGTTGGAACTACATTCTCACTTTAAACATGATTTTTGTAGGTACTTTGAATTGAAAAATGAGTACTAGTACATCGAATTTGGGAAGCCAAGTGGATGAAATTATGGAGGAGGAGTATGATCGCACAAAGTTCATGTCAGCGGCTTCTGAAGAACGGTATAAGGATGACTTGGCCAAAAAGGTAATCCCTGAAAGGGGCATTGCAATGCAAGGGGTGGAGGCGGCCTTACCTGAATTTTATAGCCGATTGCATAGAGAAAAGTGGCACTGTTTCATAGATCCACCATGTTGGGCCAATGAGACAGTTGTTCGAGAATTTTATGCTAATACATCGGCCATAAACTTCAAGGATCTAGTGATAACTGTCAGAGGGAGAACATTCAAATGTGGGGCCGAGGAGATCAAAATGTACTATGGGTTTGAAAATCAAGACACCACTCTTCTGATGGAGAAAAAACCTATAGGCAGACCCTGGACTGCTTCAAATGTTTGTCCCACAGTGGAGCCCAAATGGGCTATGTTTGAAACAAAGATCTACTCTCATGACTTCACTACGAAGGCAAGGATTTGGTTGTCCATCATATGCAGTTTGGTGCAACCGGTTCAAAATAAAAGTGAGGTTACTGTATATAGAGCGGTGAATATGGTAGCAATGATTGATGAAGTCCTGGTTAATGTGGGCGATTGATACTTTGGGAAATAAAAAACTGCGCCAAGGGCAGCAATGAGAGCTTGTTCTTCCCTTCCCTGATTTTTGAGCTATGTCAGGCTGCGGGAGTTGATTTGAATGCTTCGGAAGATACTTGGATTGATCCAAAGATTCCTATTTACCCTTTGAAAAAGACAGGCTCCTAAAATATGCTCAAGAAGAGGAAGGTGGATGCTGGTTCGACTTCAGGAGCTACAGAGGATGCCCAGCCTTCTCCTTGTGCCACTACCTCAAACCAGGTACCTCAACCTATGCCTAGACCATTACAGCACCTCTCCACTCAGATATCCGGAGTTCAGGCATCCATTAGTGCATTAGCTACTAGCATTCATTCAGGACCACCCGAGACCCATATTGAAACACTGAATGATATGGCTAACTGGCAAAAGAAGATTGAGGAGAGTCAGCAGAGGTTGGAAAAGATATTTGAGGAGAATGAGAAGAAAATGAAAGAAATGAGTTCTAGCCTTGATGATCAAAATAAAAGGGACAAAGAAAGAGACAAGGTGCTGAAGAGGAAAAGGAAGAGTATAAAGAGCTTTTGTGGGGGTTCAGACACCGAGGATCATGATGTCTCCACAACTCACGGCAATGGTAGAATTCCAGCGAGCCCTCTCTAGCTACATCTCAGGGAGCCCCCTCCTACTAGTTTCTCCATTTTTAATTTCTGATTCTTGCACTGAGGGCATTGCAGTAGATTTTAGTTGGGGGTGGCGATAGTTGGGCTATGCTTATGTTGGATTTTGATACTTGTTTTGTGCCCTTGCCGGGCTTATGTTGTTTAGATTTGGATTTTTATACCCTTGTCGGACTTGTTTTAGATATTGCACCCTCGCCGGGCTTGTTTCACCTTGTCTTGAATATTATGCCCTTGCCGGGTTTCTATGTTTGAAATTTTATTGGATTAGTCAGTTTTTGTTACTTCTCTATTCTTTTTTCTTAGCTTCTTTAATTTCATTTGTAGTTGGTTGAGTGACGGTTCCCAATGATAGATCGAGTGATGATATTCTTAAGGGAAACCGTCCCTTTGTTTGGTGTGTAGAGCCAGGGGAAGTCTGAGTACCCGTTAGGACTACTAACGTGTTCCTTTAGTAAATTACATGGCTTCCAAAGGCAAATACACCGGTTCGCTGGTGAAGATGGTCACTTTATATGATGGTATTAGTTGCTCGCTTCCATCACTAACCTTTGGTAGTTTCTTCCCTCCCCGATTTTGATCCATATCGGAGGAGGTTGAGGACTCGGGTTCGGACTCTGATTCACCTACATCAATGCATCTCAGGACCTTTGTATCCTCTTGACCAAATAGGAGGTTGCAATTTTCTGAGGTAGCTAAAGCTGCTCCACTCTCTTTGAAGAAATAACTCAGGGATAATTGATTAGAGGGGATGGGTAAAACCCTCTCATACATTCCGCCGACTGCAAAGGATGGTAAGGTGTATGTTAGTATAAATGAGGATGATCTCAAGGAACAAACAAATTACTAGCAGAATGCTTTAATTGGGTTCATTGTCGGTGATACGCCTTATTCCAAATCCATGGAGAACTATGTAGCTAGGGTCTGACACTGTGAGACTATGCCGAAAATACTATGCCATGATGCTGGTTACTATATCTTCCATTTTCATTCAGCTGAAGACCGAGCTAGGGTG
>QJPP01003761.1:0-13335 GCA_003996215.1 Jaltomata sinuosa
TTTAGTAATGGAATGATGTAATGACCCTTCCGGTCATTTTCACGTTTGAGTTTTGAAGTCAAGCAAATCGACAAAAGATATCGTCAGACCTTTAACAAATTTTCTGAACTTTGGGTCAAATGTGTCAGGGCTTTTCTCCCAGTATATAAAGAGTTAGAAGTCCCCCGAAATACCAAATCGAAGGTCTACGAGTCTAGTTTCCAACGCACAAAACCTCACGTCCAACTGATCTCGGAGGAAAAGGTTATGACTATTTTACCGCGGACTGTCTGGCAGAAAACGGGTTGCGAACCGGGTCGCGAACCGGGCCGGGTTAAACGCGATTTAAGCCTCAACTTCACGTTTTAAGACGCCATTTCAGTTCCGAAACAGTTATAAAAAATAAGGGAGGATCCCGAGAGAATTCTTGAGTATCGAAATCGTGCGTATTTGAAAATACGTTATTTAAAAGTTGAATTTGGTACAAATTATATTATTATTGCCTTTTCAAAATATTTTAAAGGTTTATGAAAAATATATTTGATACGATATAAGTGTATACGTATTTATTTTATAAAGTTTTTATACTCCATAATATTTTAACGGAGATAGTAAATTTAGTTATGTTGAAATTTATGATTATAATATAGTAGGTTTTGTTTGAAATAATTTTCTATGAATTATGGTATATTTAAAATATTATATTTATTTTACCACGAATTTACGAAATACCCGAATATATATATAACGAGATATATATTATTATGTTGGCACCACCACTTCCACGTGGAAGTGGTGGAGAGGAGCACAACATGTATTTGCACTAACTATGACACCTAGATAGCCACTAATCATATCAATATGCTGCCAACTTAGTGCCTATACATTTCTAAGCATTTTAAGTCCCTTTTCATTTTCTACACGTTAGAAAGGGTTGCTGCAACAGCAAGGCTACCTTCTACATACGTACAGAGAAGGGAATTGGTGGAACCAATTTAGTGTTGTAGTTATATTAAATTTTTTGTAGAAAATCAATTATCTACGTCAAGTTATTCAAGCCCAAATCCGATTCCCATTTAGTTTTGGATTTTCTCGGAGTGGTTCGAGCTTGGACATCGTTGTTCTAGCATCTTGTCATCGGACGACAGGTAGGTTACGGTTTATTTTTCCTAGACTCCGCATATATAGGATAAAATTGTATTAATGGGCATCATTGGGTTGGTTTATTAGGTTGGTACCACAGACTTCGACCATTTTATTCATGTCCGCCTACTTTTGTTCTTCCGTTGCTTGTAGTATTTGCCGATATATTTTATTTACCCTTGTGGTCCTGTGAGGCCTTGTTGACTCTGGAACATAGAAGGTGGGATTTTGGGAATGTCTGCGAGTCCCGGGCATAGGATTATCCTTCTAGGCTAGTTATGCTTGCTGAGTAGCTGTGGGCCTGTGCAGGGTCGATAGGTTGATTGTGAGCTGCTGGGCAGCTATTGTGCTTGATCATACCATTTTCATGCATATAAAGAGGTTTTATACATGTTTTACTATGGTTTGGGTTTCGGGCCTACTGGCACCATTTTCTAAACCTTGCATGGCCCGGGGGGTCCGTTTTTTTATGGAAATAATTTGGAAATGGTTTAATTTAACTTGTGGAGGTTTTTGGGCAAGAAAGTAAATTATGTTTAAAATCATCAGTTTTATGATTATCGCTAGACTCGGCAGGGCCGGGGTGCTAGTTGAGTTTTCTTGTTACTTGAGATGATTTTTAGCCTCGGTCGGACCGAGCACCTGAGATGATTTTTTTCTGTTTAGACCCGGCTACGCCCGGGCACCCTTGGAGGGGTTTTTGAGATATTTTCCTACTATTTTTAGTCCTGGACATGGTCTGGGCATGCATATTCGAGACTGGGTCCTCTATCTTGATTACGAAGACTGGGTCTCTATCTTCGATACATCTATGTCTCTGCATACTTCCGAGATTTAAAGTATGGGGGTCTGGGGACCCTCCATGGACCTTCCATACGGCCAGCGGGCCTACGGGCATGCGTGTGCCGGAGGAGGGGTAATACGGTGGAGTAAGAGGTATACACGCAGGGCAGAGTAACTTTCCATGGAACCTACCTGCTCGCGCTCCGGCATCGGCGCCGGAGGAGGTAACATACAGCGATCCATGGCACTTCGAGATCTTCATGCATCATATCATTCATTGTTTGAGGCTCCACCTTTGTTTGCTGTTTGCTGATTGTACGCTCCGGTAGTATGGGATGCCGGAGGGTTTGTTTTCACTTGTTTGTGTTCCTCGGTTGTATGGGCGGCCGGGGGACAGTAGGTAGACTTTTGCTTTTTACTTACAGAAGTGTTCTCTATTATGGATAAGTATGAGATTGGTATGATTAGTTGAGTTTGATTCATGTCTCTAAGCATGCCTATTATTACTCTTTCTCTCTTCTTCTTACACTTGAGGTTACCGGTATACCATCCATTTCGTAAACTTATTTTGTATACACTGTTATTGCAAGGACCCCAGGTGCGTTGTCTCTTACTTTCACCTGTGCCTTTGGTGTGTATATTCTGTTTACTAGCCTCACATGTGGTTCTGTTGATTTCCCTCTAGGCTAGTTCCTGTGTACCTTTCGTTGATTTCTGTGACTGATTTGCTTCTATTCTGTCTATTACTACGCTTTTATCTTATATGTGCCCAGTCGGCCTATGATACCTACTGGGTACCTTATGCTTCGCATTTGGTGCTCACCCCTACCCCTGCATCTTTGGGTGCAGATCCTGGCGTGGGCCATCGCCGTTAGATCGCTGTGATTCGTGCTTGGAGATCTGTTGAGGACTACTTCAGGCTGAGGGTGAGCTCCTGGCGGTCGAAGCTTAGCTTTAGTTTATCTTTTGCTTCATGTACTCTATTACCACTCAGAGACATCTGTATATATTCTTTTGGATAGTTTGCACTCCATGTATGTAGTTTGGCTCTGTACTATGATACCAGGTCTTGGGGTTTGGTTTAGTTTTTGCATATGTATATATTTATATCCCTGCTATCTATTTTATTTGTCTTGTCCGCTTATTTTCTAGATAGTAGCCCATTACTAATTGTTCTGGGCTACGGGGATTGGTTCACCTACCGGGGGTTGTAGGTGCCATCATGATCAAGAAATTGGGTCGTGATATTAGTCTTTGTGAACCTTAGTTTAGGTTAATGTTTGCTATAATTTCCCTATATTTTTTGACATTTTGACACTTTTTAAAGTTATTGAATAATTTATAGGTCCTTTTGGTAGACCTTTTATGTGTTTAGTGATATTATGACTTCGTATTTAGTTTCTTGTTATGATTTAATCTTATTATGAATGTTGTGGCAGCAATTAGTGCTGATTTGGGCTGTTTTGAATTAGTTTTGTAAATAGCAGGTGGTGCATATTGAAAATGCAGATTTTTGCTGAAAAAAATGCAGAAAAGCGACGGACAGGGTCTCTTTTGTCCGTCGCTTTTCTGGAATTTTTAAAAACAAAATTCCAGAAAAAGCGACGTTGTCCGTCACTTTTCTAGAATTAAATACCCAGAAAAAGCGATGGACAGTGTCTCTTTTCTGGAAAAAATTTACCAGGAAAAGCGACGTTGTTCGTCACTTTGTTCTTCAATTTCAAGAACAAAGCGACGACGTCTGTCGCTTTTCTGGAAAAAAAAAAAAATTGTCGCTTTTTACTTGGTGACGCAGTCCGTTGCTTTTAAAGTGACGTTGTCCGTCGCTTTTGGAAAAGTGATAGGCCATTTTTCCACGAAAGTGACACCATCACTTTTCCGTCTCTTTTGGCCAAAAAAGCGACGACCAGCATCCCTTTTGGTCGTCTCTTTTTAGCTTTTTTTTAGTAGTGTTGGTTACGGGAAGATGATACTTTCTTTTTCCCTTTTGAGATAGGGTTGGAGGAGGAGAGAGCCATTGGCTGTCGTGAACTCCTCTCGGCGTTACCCCTGTTAGAAGACATGTTCTGCATACAGATATTGTGAGCTAAAACAAATAAAAAATCTAAAAGGAATTTACCAAACTAAAAAGGTTGGAATGCAACGGACTAGAAAAACAAAGTAGGTGACTGAAGGCTTGTGCAGACCACGTGCGAAACACACCAGAAGGGGTGCGCATCGCATGTGCTATCGCACAAGCTATCAAAATCCTACAGGGATTTTTCCATTGAGGTGCGAAGCTGGTGTGGTCTGCACCAGCCAAAGTGCACGTCGCACCACGCTTTGCCCTTCAAAGCAGTGACTGGCTCTTTCTCTTCAACATGTTGCAATGCCTTGTGCGACCCGCACATCAAGATCTATGCATCGCATGCGAAATGCACAAAGGCATAATTAGAATTTTTGGTTCCTTGTGTTCTTGTGAATTCCTCATGTGATCTATAGAGCAAGATGTGCTTAGGCACTTGGCACCACGCAACAAACCAATCAAATTAAACAAGGGGGGATAAGGGATATCATGACCATAATCATCAGAGTACTAAGACTTCTCCTGATTTCCATTAACAACCACAACAAGCACGCAAAGAACTTAACGAATTCCCTTAAGATGGACATTACCCCATCTATCATTGGAAATATCAAGCCCTTACTTGCAACAATGGGCACCAACAAAGTTTTAGCAATAATTAACCCCTCCCCGCACAAGATCATACACCCAAGGATAATTTTCAACAACGAATCATGGGCATACATATAGCAAAATTCAGCCCTAACAATCTATTCTCAATAAAACCTTATGACTAATCGGCGATTTTCCCTTAAGAACGATGTCACCCAATCTATCATCGGGCCAAACCATTCGTCAATCATAAGTAGGTTACTTAGACTTCACCCCAAACACAGATTTCAAGGCCAAAATTCACTCCCAATCAACATGCATTAACAAAATTCAGGTTCTACCAAGTTGACAATAAGCAAAATTATCAATGCAACTCAAAATTGGGGACCCAAAATTTTCGGATCTCACCCAAAATTAACATGGAAATTCTACTAAGCATGCTTCATAATATGAGTTCCTAACCTTCATAAAAACTAGTATCTAACGTCGGAGAACTCACCACACCTGAAAATTAGGCGGAGAGAAGTAAAAATTGAAGCTTTTTAGTAGTGCAACAATGGTGACCCAATCGATTTACCCAGAGAAACTAACAGCGGTGACAGTGGCGAAGCAGTGGAGATGGATGGGTGAGAGAAGGGAAATATTTTGGGGGAGTTTGAGGGATTTAGAGAGAATTTTGGGAAAGAAATTGTGAAGTTTGAAGAAAAGATGGTGGAAGATGAAGAAGGAGGCGGTTTTAAGAAGAAAAAGAAAAAGAAAAATCAGCCGGGTCAAGTAGGGCATAGTCACTATTTTCCAAATATACCATACCCGTCCCTGAGCTTATGTTACCAGCCGAGTAAAGTCCTATAGTGATCCTAGTCCAACTATTCAAAATTTGAGGCATAGAAAATAAGGGAAAGTTTATGGTATTGTGCATGCATTTCTTGAACTTGTTTGTGAGAGTGGGTGTTCTTTTCTAGTCCAATGGATTGAATAAATTACTCTGTGATCGAGACTTCTCTATGGTGAGGGCACTAGAGTGACATTGATTGCTGATTGTTAGGGTAAGTGTCATATGTGTATACTAGCTTCTCTATTGATATTGTGATGTCATCCACGGATCCTCTTATGTTGTCTTGATAAATGGTACACAAGCACTTGTTTTATACTAAGAAGGAGGAAGGGTATTAGATATGAGCTGAATTGCTTACACCATGTGACTTCCGTAGTTCCTAGTTTTCTTTTTCTTAAGCATCGTTATAGGATAGTTTTATTTTGTCACTTGAGGAGAAGCACCAGTTTTAAGTTGAGGGTGTTGATGTGCCATGGTTTTACGGCACTTTGAACGCTTAAAACTTGGAATTGCAGTATGTTCATTAGCATTTTTTAGTAGATTTGATGCATTTTTGAGTGATGTGCAGGAAAATAGGGTTCAGAAGCTAAATGCAGGAAAAAGAAGGCAAAATGCCCAGAAATTGAGTTTCACAACTACACTCTTGAGTTTCACGACTACATTCCACAAGCTATCATTTGATCCATGGGCTGTAGAACATGCTCGTGGAGTTGACTATTGCAACGATGCATGGAGCCAAATTTCCACGATAGGTTTCCATGAGCCATGGACCTATCCACGATCCGTGGTTCCTATTCGTAGAACCTGATTTCCATGAAGCTAAGTCCATGAGCCATGGACCAATCCATGAGCCATGGAATGACTTCGTGGAAGTAAACTTGCAAGAAGACAAAATATTTGAGTTTGACGATGGATTTTAACGATCCATAGAAGGATCCACGGAACGTAGATGGTGTCCGTGGAAGCTACCGAACCTAGTTCTCCTAGTTTAAATAGGATAGGTTTTGTAATGTCTATAAATACCTTTCCTAGGTTTTCTTTTACATTTTATCCACTATTATTTGTTAGAGATGACTTATAAAACATTGAGTATTACTTTGTTCTTGATTTAGGGAGATTATTTTCATCCTTTGGCTCTTGATTATTGATTGTTCTTTAATAATTCTAGATTTTGGATTTCTTTATTCCATCTTGTAAGTATATGATTATGAATTCTTCAGCAAATTCTGATTGTTTACTTATGAACATGAGTAGCTAAATCCACAACTAAGGTTGTGGGAACCATGAGGAATTAACAAAGTAGGAAAGTACTTAGCAACTCTTAGAAGGTGTTTATGCATGTATTGTTCTTCCCTTCACTTTGATTGATTTTTAATGGTGTGCAATGTTACAACTCGCCTTATTCTTATTGCCAGACCTAGGGGATAAAAAATGGGAAAAGGATGTTACAACGGACATTTGAGGCTACCAACCCTCATCTAATAGCTTGACGTTGTCCAAGAATAGCTAATTTGGGATCAAAGATAAGGGTTAGTAAAGCATGCACCCGTAGACAGACCAAGTTACATGATAAAATTCTTATATCTAGGGGACCAACTATTTAGTTAAAATTGACTTACCGATCTTGCATGTTAAGCACCTGACCTTCAGGGATTGGGTCGATCGGGGCTCTCAACTATTAGTGGCTCAGAATAGATTGTTTGTATAATGCATGTTGCGTTATGAATTCATGGGGAACACAATCCTAGTCCATTCTCTCTCTGAATCACAACAAATTTAATACTTGTTGTTACTTGTTACTTGATATTTTACAAACATTACTTTTTACTTAACCCCCCCCCCCATTAGGGAAATAAGATAGCTATGAACGCAAATACACACAATTGACTTAGGTCCTACCATATTCCATGTGGGATCGACCCTAACATTGGTTAGGTTCTATATTTGACTAACTACCGCTT
Source organism: Jaltomata sinuosa (assembly GCA_003996215.1). Lineage (NCBI taxonomy): Eukaryota > Viridiplantae > Streptophyta > Magnoliopsida > Solanales > Solanaceae > Jaltomata > Jaltomata sinuosa. Next base: position 7,358 of record QJPP01003761.1, read on the forward strand.
CATACTTCATTTTGGAGGTGTAATTTAGGCGTATCATATAGGGTGGTGTCTATAATTGCTGCCAAGGATGAGCTAGATGGATGTTCATGGGGAGATGGGCTTGGAGACAAACAACCGGAAGATTAGCTTGTTGTCTATAATGATTGTGGAAAGAAGGATCCCGGGAGATTGATCATGCCTAAGTCACCATATTTGGCAGATATGCACATGGATCCTAATGACACTCTTCAATTGTCCATATCTATGATGTTATCAGCTTGGCAACGAGAGGAGGTGATGAAAATCTTGAGAAAGTACTTCCGGTGTTTTGGTTGGGATTGTGCCAATCGTATTGGCATGACCCTGTGTAATGATTAATTCATGAGGTACTATCATCATGCCATGATGTAAAATCAAGTGCTTCTTTGGAGGCAACCCATGTATTTTTGCTTTATTTACCTTACTTTGTGTTGTTTTTGGTGTGTTTTTGGGAATGCATGGAGATAGGAAAAATGGATAAGTGGAAAAACTTTCAAAGGCAATGTGCAATACGACCTGTGTAGCACATATGCTGACTCGCAGTCGCATATGATATCACCCTTAGTTGGCAGTGAACTGAAGAGAAAATGAAAAGTCGAAGAGCACATGCAAGAGGAGGGGTAAAAAGCACATGCCCACTCGCGCCTCACACAGGTCTTCATATGTCTAACCAGTGAACTGGCACCATATTGTCTGAAAATCAACACCTGCGAATCCACATGAAAAATGCAAGTAGTGACATGTTAATTGCATGTGCCTTTGTAGGTGCAGGTAAACTTTTAATTTTTTATTGACTTGTCCTGTCACGCCCCGAGGTTACTCCCTGGACGTAACACAGGACTCAGAACAACAAGGATCCCAAGTTAACCCGCGGTCATAGCATTCTCAAGCATACATAGGGAAAACATAGCGGAAGCATCATAAGGAAATCCAAAACTGGAAGACATATCATAGATAGAGTACTAAATAGGGAATACAACCCAAAAGATCATCCGATAACATCTATGTCTGAAAAGCCTCTACTACTAGCATAAGAAGTTAATGGGACAATACCCCAACTAACTCAACAATCTGGAAGGAAAGGAAACATAGAAAAGCTAGAATAAAGTCTAGTCCTCGTACTATGAGGACTCACCAAAGTTGAGCGTGAGTGGCCAGGAACTCTAGCCATGAAGTTGTGAAGGGACACCTGAATCTGCATCATCAAAGGATGCAGCGCACTATGCGTTAGTACTATGGAATGTACTAAGTATGTGAGCAATGCATGAACATGATGAAAACATGCTAAGTACACTTATATAATTGAAATCATGCTTTTAAAGATAAACTGAGCGCAATGACTCTAATACTTTCTATAAGCTGAATCATAATCATAAGTAATAAGTCTGAAATCTGAATAAGAGTCAAATGCAAGTTTTAGAAGCATACACTATTTTCTGTAAGAGGTTGTCTAACCAACATAGATCGTGTGAGCTACATGGAATTCGATGTATCTGCCCCATCGAGAGGACCCAATATACTTTGCCAGGGTATAAAGGCATTATTGTGGCGTGATCACTAAAACTGATGCCCAACAGAGAGGACTTAAGACCTACGGGGGCATGTAGTTCTGGGACCTTTTTGGGTACTCTCTCCCTGTCCAACTCGGTGCTAATACTACTCCCAAAACATACATATAGCTCATATAATACTGGGCATATCTGATGCCAAAACTGTTCATACTGATGACATATCTGATGTCAAAACTGTTCATAGCTGGTGACATATCTGATGTCAAATCTATTTGAAAAGCAATAAGACATATCTGATGCCATGCAATTCAAATTCATACATACATAGACTTAGCATAGCCATAATTCAAAACATACTTTTCTTGCTAAATTCATACTTAAAGAATTAGGCATGCAATTTCATTAATACATAGAGGCCATGATATCTAATCATGCCAATTTTCCCTTGAAAACATGCAAATTCATAGTTTCATGCTAGAAATCAATTTTCATGCTTGGGCTTTTAAAACCAATAAGAGAATCATAATTAAATCATGAATAACCAATAGGAAACCATGAATTTAAACATAGAAATTGATTTCATAAACTTTCCCCAATTTTGGTTCAAAGCCCTAATTTCATAAGTTCATAATTCAACATAAAGATTTGGGGATTTTTGGGCACAAGGGTGAAAGGAACCCATTGTTAAAGACCCACATACCTTAGATGAAGATAACCCACTTCAATGGAAAAGATTAGGAGACTTGACTTGGAGCTTGGAGACTTGAGCTTGAGAGAAACTTCTCCTTTGAGTGAGGAATGAGAAGCTTAAGATAGACTTAGGATAATATGGGTGAAAACCCTTCTAAAAGTAGTCAAAATGACTTCACTTAGTAGTTAAAAGGGTGGGAAAGGACTAAAATGTCCCTGGGATTTAATTTAGAAAACTGTCTTAAAAACCCGGCTTCAGGTTCCACGGATCCCTCCCACGAATTGTAGAACCAGTCACGACTCGTGAAATAGAGTCGTGGTTCCTGAGCCAAAATTTCAAGTTGCTGAAGACATCCTACGACTCCACAGGATGACTCGTGGAAGCTTCCACGAGTCGTAGAACTCAGTCGTGGATGTCAGGGAACATGGTTGGCCTCTGATTAGATTCCACGAGTCAACAAGACGACCAATAGGAACTTCTACGAGTCGTGGGACCTGATCATGGAACTCAGGGAACTTGGCTGGCCTCTGATAAAGTCCCACGAGTCAACAGTATGACCCGTAGAAACTTCTACGAGTCGTGGAAGTGACTCGTGGTTGTCAGTACTGAGGTCAGTCTGCAGGACTGGGGTCACGAGTCACTCCCACGACTCGTGGAACCTCCCATGACTCGTGGACTTGACCCGTGGTCCCTGGAAGTCCAAAATTTTCTGCAAGTCTGAGTTTAAAAGCTGGATACGTTTTTGGTGTGTTACAATATCTCCCCCTTGGGATCATTCGTCCTCGAATGAAGACTAAACAAATAAAACTAAGGAGAAAATAGCCCAACCAAACATCAAAACATAGAAATCAAGGGAACATCATGAAAACTAAACTTCTCAACTTAAAAACATGATAAACTAACTACGTAAGACATGGGTGCATGCTAGGATCATAAGAGAAATCGGTGGAATAGAATTGGAGGGGAATACTAAGGAGGAAACTATTACCTCAAGTTGGAACTGAGCCGGAAAGAAAGAGATGAGGATATTTGGCCTTCATGGCCTCTTCCGCTTCCCAAGTAGCACCCTCAACAAGCTGATTCCTCCAAAGGACATTTACCGAAGCGACTTCTTTGTTCCTCAACCTCCGAATCTGACGATCAAGGATCTCTACGGGGACCTCCTCGTAAGTGAGACTATCCTTCACACCCACATCTTCCAAAGGAACAATCAATGTCGGATCACCAACACACTTTTTCAATAAGGAAACATGGAAAACTGGATAAACCGCTTCCAACTTCGTTGGCAACTCCAACTCGTAAGCAACACTACCAACTCTCCTCGAAATTTGATAAGGACCTACAAAATAGAGACTAAGCTTTCCTTTCTTTCCAAACCTCATCACACCCTTCATGGATGAAACCTTAAGGAAAACCCAATCATTAACTTCAAATTCCAACTCCCTCCTCCTCACATCCACATACGATTTTTGTCGACTCTAAATGGTCTTCAACCTCCCCTGAATAAGCTGAACTTTCTCCATGGTCTCATGCACAGAATCTGGACCAATCAAGGATGCCTCAACAACCTCGAACCAACCAATAGGAGATCTACACCTCCGGCCATAAAGTTCCTCAAATGGAGCCATCTGGATGCTAGAGTGAAAGTTGTTGTTGTAGGAAAACTCGATAAGAGGTAAGTGATCATACCAATTACCTTTGAAATCAATCACACACGCTCTCAACATATCCTCCAAAGTCTGAATAGTACGATCTGCCTGGCCGTCTGGTTGGGGGATGAAAAGTTGTGCTAAGCATCACCTTAGTACCAAGACTTTTCTGAAATGACTTTCAAAACTGAGATGTAAACTCAGGACCTCTATCAGAAATGATAGACAAAGGGACACCATGCAATCGGACTATCTCCCGAATGTAGAGTCTGGCATAATCATCTGCTGAATCTGTAGTCTTAACAGCCAGGAAATGGGATGACTTAGTCATCCGGTCAACAATCACCCAAATCAAATCGTGTTGCCTTCGAGTACGAGGTAAACCCGTACTAAAGTCCATATTAATTGCTTCCCATTTCCAAGTGGGAAGGTCAATATCTTGAAGCATGCCACTTGGCCTTTGATGTTCCACCTTTACCTGCTGACAGTTGGGACATTTAGCCACAAACTTGGATATGTCCTTCTTCATACCACTCAACCAAAAGACCTCCCATAGATCACGGTACATCCTAGTAGCACCCGGATGAATGGAGTATCTAGAACTGTGAGCCTCAGCCAAAATCTGATGTCTCAACCCATCAACATCTGGCACACACAAGCGACCCTAATAAAAAAGCACACTATCTCCCACTTGGGAGAAAACCTCAACCCTTTGCAGATGAACTGCACCCTTAAGCTGAAGTAGAACGGGATCTTGTTCTTGCTTGGCTTTTACCTCAGCCACCAAGGATGATTCGGCACCATTAGTCACAATCACACCACCTTCGGTCGAGTCCATAAGGCAAACTCCCAATCGAGCAAGCCTATGAACTTCTTTAATCAATTCCTTCTTTCCATCTTCAATAAAAGCTACACTTCCCATGGACAGCCTACTCAAAGCATCCACCACAACATTGGCCTTACCCGGATGGTAAAGCACACAAATATCATAATACTTAAGGAGTTCAAGCCATCTCCTTTGTAGCAAATTCAATTCCTTTTGAGTGAACACATATTGAAGACTCTTATGATCGGTGAATACATCCACATGCACACCATACAAGTAGTGCCTCCAAACCTACAAAGCAAAGACCATGGCTGCTAACTCAAGATCATGAGTAGGATAGTTCTTCTCATGAGTCTTAAGCTGTCTAGAAGCATAAGCAATCACCTTACTACGCTGCATCAAAACACAACCCAAACTAATCCAAGAAGCATCACAATACACAACAAAATCATCTAAGCCCTCGGGTAGAGCTAACACTGGAGCGGTGGTCAATCTAGTCTTCAATTCCTAAAAAAAATTCTCACAAGCGTCGGACCACTGAAACTTCACCTTTTTCTGAGTCAATCGGTTCAAAGGGGAAGCAAGGGAAGAAAACCCTTCCACAAATCTCCTATGGTAACCAGCCAAACCCAAGAAACTTCTAATATAAGAAGGAGAAGTTGGTCTAGGCCAGTTCTTTACTGCCTCTATCTTCTGAGAATCAAACCGAATACGATCTTTAGTCACAACGTGACCCAGAAAGGCAACAGACTGCATCCAAAACTCACACTTTCTAAGCTTATTAATCAACTGCCTATCCTTGAGAGTTTGCAACACAATCCTTAAGTGATCCGCATGCTCCTCCTCACTCTGAGAGTAGATGAGGATATCATCAATGAAAACAATCACAAACATATCCAAATACTGTTTGAACACATGGTTCATCAAATCCATAAAAGCTGCAGGAGCATTCGTTAGACCAAAAGACATAACAACAAACTCATAATGATCATACTGAGTCATGAAGGCTATTTTGGGGATATCACATTCCCAAACTCAAAGCTGATGATAACCGAATCTAAGGTTAATTTTGGAGAAAAAACTAGCACCCTGAAGCTGATCGAACAAGTCATCAATCCTAGGAATGGGATACTTATTCTTGATTGTGACCTTGTTCAATTGGCGGTAATCAATACACATTCTAAGAGATCAATCCTTCTTTCGAACAAATAAAACTGGGGCACCCCAAGGAGAGATACTGGGCATGATGAAACCTTTATCAAGCAAGTCCTTCAACTGATCTT
>QJPP01003762.1:0-21985 GCA_003996215.1 Jaltomata sinuosa
GTCAGGGGCTTGTTTTACTGGGTGCGATGGGTCATTTTGCTAAAGACTTGCCCTCAGCAGGGTACAGTTCAGTTAGCCTGACCTTTAACGGGCAGTCAGCCCCCGGCTAGAGGGGGTGGTCGTCATATTAGGGTGGTGCCCCGCGCGGTAGAGCAGGTGGTAGGGATGGCGGTCGGGCAGGTAAAGGTCGTCGTCAGTTTTACGCGGTCCCTAGGAGACCAGAGACAGAGGCCTCAGATGCTGTGATTACAGGTACGATTTATGTGTGCCATCAGTCTGCTATCGCTTTATTTGATCTTGGATCCACTTGTTCATATGTATCTGCCTACTTTGTGCCTTGTTTTGGGTTGGCTAGTGAGCCATTATCTGTTCCTGTTTCTGTTTCGACCCCAGTAGGAGATTCTTTAGTAGTGGATCGGATTGTGAGATCCTGTATGTTATCTATTGGTGATTCAGAGACTTGGGGTGATTTGATGGTTCTTGATATGCTAGATTTTGATGTGATACTGGGCATGGACTGGTTATCCCCTCACCGTGTGGTTTTGGATTGTTATGCCAAGACCATTACCATAGCTGTGCCCGGTGTATCCCCGGTTGTGTGGCAGGGTTCTGTTAGCCATGCACCATCTGGGATCATCTCTTGTCTTCGAGCTAGAAAGTTGATTTCCCGTGGGTGTTTAGCTTATCTAGCATATGTCCGAGATGTTAGTGCTGACCCCACTTCCCCTGAGTCTGTTCCTGTGGTTAGAGACTTCCTCGATGTGTTTCCTACCGACCTGCCAGGCCTTCCACCTGAGAGAGATATTGATTTTTCTATTGAGTTGGAGCCGGGCACTAGGCCCATTTCTATTTCTCCTTACCGTATGGCTCCTGCTGAGTTGAGGGAGCTTAAGGAGCAGCTCCAGGATCTGTTAGCGAAGGGGTTTATTAGACCTAGTGTGTCACCTTGGGGTGCTCCTGTTCTCTTCGTGAAGAAGAAGGATAGGTCGATGCGCATGTGTATTGATTATCGGCAGCTGAATAGGGTGACAGTGAAGAATAAGTATCCGTTGCCGAGGATTGATGATTGTTCGACCAACTTTAGGGTTCAGTCGTGTTTTCAAAGATTGATTTGAGATCCGGCTACCATCAGTTGAGGATTAGGGTGGAGGACATCCCTAAGACAGCTTTCAGGACACGCTATGGCCATTATGAGTTCCTGGTGATGTCTTTTGGGTTGACTAATGCCCCCGCAGCCTTTATGAACTTGATGCACCGTGTTCTTGGCCCGTATTTGGACTCATTTGTGATAGTTTTTATAGACGACATCTTGGTATACTCGCGTAGTAGAGATGAGCATGAGCAGCACTTGAGGGATATACTCCAGACTTTGAGAGATCATCGGCTTTATGCCAAGTTCTCAAAGTGCGAGTTTTGGCTTGAGTCAGTTGCATTCCTAGGGCACGTGGTGTCTAAGGATGGAATTAGGGTTGATCCGGGAAAGATTTCAGCGGTTTGTGAGTGGCCTAGACCTACGACTGTTACTGAGGTTCGCAGCTTTATTGGGTTAGCGGGTTACTACAGACGGTTCGTTGAGGGATTTTCTTCCATAGCAGCACCCTTGACTATGCTGACTAGGAAGGATGTCCCATTTCAGTGGTCGGATCAGTGTGAGGATAGCTTCCAGAGGCTTAAGGCCTTATTGACTTCAGCTCCAGTTTTGACTTTGCCGGTTGAGGGTCAGAGCTTCTCCGTGTATTGTGATGCTTCTGGGGTTGGTCTTGGTTGTGTGTTGATGCAGCAGGGTCGAGTAATAGCATATGCGTCGAGGCAGCTGAAGTTTCACGAGCGCAACTACCCCACTCATGACTTAGAGTTGGCGGCGGTAGTTTTCGCGCTCAAGATCTGGAGGCATTACTTATATGGAGTTCACTGTGATATTTTCACCGATCACCGTAGTCTTCAGTATATCACGAGTCAGCGGGAGTTGAACTGAAGGACTATGACTTTACTATTCTGTATCATCCGGGCAAGGCAAATATGGTAGCGGATGCCTTGAGCCGGAAGGCAGTGAGTATGGGTAGCCTAACTTCTCTTTCAGTTTCAGAGCGACCGTTGGCCTTGGACATCCAGTCCTTGGCTAACTGTTTGGTTAGGCTTGACTTGTCAGATCCTAGCAGAGTTCTCGCCAGTGTTGAGGTTCGTTCTACTTTGATTGATCAGATTTAGAGCTGTCAGTTTGAGGATCAGCAGTTGTGTGACCTTCGTGATCGGGTTGTTCAGGGTGAGACCGACGTTCGGCGCTACTCTAGATTCAGATGGGGTTCTGAGGTCATCATAGTCGCCTTTTGTGTTCCGAGGGTTAGTGATTTGATTCAGTTGATTCTTCGTGAGGCACATTGTACTAGATATTCCATTCACCCTGGCACAGCGAAGATGTATAGAGACTTGAGGCAGCTTTACTGGTGGAGTGGTATGAAGCGGGAGATAGCGGAGTTTGTATCTCGGTGCTTGAACTGTCAGCAGGTTAAGTTCGATCACATGAGGCCTGGTGGTTTGATGCAGCGACTTCCCATTCCTGAGTGGAAGTGGGAAGGGATTACTATGGACTTCGTTGTTGGTTTGCCACGTACTTCTCGTGGGTTTGATTCCATATGGGTGATTGTTGATAGGCTGACCAAGTCAGCACATTTCTTGCCGGTTCAGACTTCTTATGGTGCAGAGAGGTTAGCTCAGATCTACCTTCGTGAGATTGTTCGATTGCATGGGGTCCCAGCTTCTATCATTTCAGACCGTGGCACTCAGTTCACATCTCAGTTCTGGAAGGCTATTCAGCGAGACTTGGGTACAGAGGTTCATCTTAGCACCGCTTTCCACCCTCAGACAGATGGCCAGTCCGAGAGGATCATTCAGATTTTGGAGGACATGCTTCGAGCCTGTGTTCTTGACTTTGGAAGTTCATGGGATCAGTTTGTTCCCTTGGCAGAGTTTGCTTATAATAACAGCTTCCATTCGAGTATCGGCATGGCACCTTTTGAGGCTTTGTATGGCAGGCGTTGCAGATCACCTGTAGGTTGGTTTGATGGTTTTAGTGCTGGGCCACAGAGCACAGATTTGCTTCGAGATTCCTTAGACCGAGTCCGAGTGATTCAGGATAGACTTCGGGCAGCTCTAAGCAGGCAGAAGAGTTATGCTGATCGTAGGCTTCGTGCCTTGGAGTTTAGTGTCGGTGACTTGGTGTTTCTCCGTGTATCACCCATGAAAGGCGTGATGAGATTTGGTAGGCGGGGCAAGCTTAGCCCCAGGTACATTGGGCCATTTGAGATTCTGCAGAGGGTTGGTAGCGTTGCCTATCAGTTAGCCTTACCTCCGATGTTTTCATCTATACATCCGGTATTTCATGTTTCGATGTTGCGTCGGTATGTCCCAGACGAGTCTCATGTGTTGCAGTGGGATTCAGTTCAGTTGGGTGAGGATTTAGCCTTTGTTGAGGAGCCGGCAACTATTTTGGCCAGAGATGTCAGGAGATTGAGGTCTCGAGAGATCCCGGTTGTTAAGGTTCAGTGGAGGCACCGTCCAGTCGAGGAGGCTACCTGGGAGACCGAGAGAGATATGCGGGTTCAGTATCCGCAGCTATTTTAGCCTTCAGGTACTCCCTTGACCTTGACTTTCGAGGACGAAAGTTTTTTTTTAGTAGTGGATGATGTAATGACCCTTCCGGTCATTCCCACGTTTAAGTTTTAAAGTCAAGCAAATCGACAAAAGATATCGTAAGACCTTTAACAAATTTTCTGAATTTTGGGTCAAATGTCTCGGGACTTTTCTCCCAATATATAAAGAGTTAGAAGTCCCCCGAAATACCAAATCGAAGGTCTACGAGTCTAGTTTCCAACGCACAAAACCGCACGTCCAAATAATCTCGGAGCAAAGAGTTATGACTGTTTTACCGCGGGCTGTCTGGCAGAAAACGGGTTGCGAACCGGGTCGCGAACCGGGTCGGGTTTAACCCGATTTAAGCTTCAATTTCACGTTTTAAAATGCCATTTCAGTTCCGAAACAGTGATAAAATATAAGGGAGGAATCCCGAGGAATTCTTGAATATCGAAATCGTGCGTAGGCGAATTACGAGCCTAAACTTAAGAACCTTATTAGCATCGTGCGTGTATTTGAAATATTTATTTAAAAGTTGAATTTGGTAAAAAATTATATTATTATTGCCTTTTCAAAATACTTAAAAGGTTTATGAAAAATATATTTGATACGATATAATTGTATACGTATTTATTTTATAAAGTTTTTATACTCCGTAATATTTTAACGGGATAGTAAATTTAATTATGTTGAAATTTATTATTATAATATAGTAGGTTTTATTGGAAATGATTTTCTAATAATTATGGTATATTTAAAATACTATATTTATTTTACCACGAATTTATGCAATACCCGAATATATACCTAACGGAGGGAAATTGGTTGCCACCTCCACCCCCACGTGTAAGTGGAAGGTGAAGGCAGCACTAGTATATTTAGAGTGGCAGCATTTGATGAATTGCCTACTTATTATATATAGCTGCCAAACTTTAAAAGTTTGGCAGCATTTAATTCTCCTTCCATTCTTTTTATATATTAGAAGGTGATGTTGCAGCATTAAAGGCCACCTTCTATATACGTATACAGAGAGAATTAGGTGGAACTAGATATATTTTGACGTTGTGTTTAATTTCGGGAAGGAAATCAATTATCTACGTCAAGTTATTCAAGCCCAAATCCGATTCCGATTCCGATTTAGTTTTGGAATTGCTTGGAGTGGTTCGAGCTTGGACATCGTTGTTCTAGCAGCTTGTCGTCGGACGACAGGTAGGTTACGGTTTAATTTCCCTAGACTCCGCATATATAGAATAAAATTGTATTAATGGGCATCCTTGGGTTGGTTTATTAGGTTGGTACCACAGACCTTGACCGCTTTATTCATGTCCGCCTATTTTTATTCCTCCGTTGTTTGTAGTATTTGCGGATATATTTTATTTACCCTTGTGGTCCTGCGAGGCCTTGTTGACTCTGGAACATAGAAGGTGGGATTTTGGGAATGTCCGCGAGTCCCGGGCATAGAATGATCCTTCTAGGCTGGTTATGCTTGCTGAGTAGCTGTGGGCCTGTGCAGGGTCGATAGGTTGATTGTGAGCTGCAGGGCAGCAATTGTGTGTGATCATACCATTTCCATGCATATAAAGAGGTTTTATCCATGTTTTACTGTGGTTTTGGCTTCGGGCCTACTGGCACTGTTTTCTAAACCTTGCATGGCCCGGGGGGCCTGTTTTTGATGGAATGATTTGGAAATGGTTGATTTCACTTGTGGTTTAAAATCATCAGTTTTACGATTATCGCTAGACTCGGCAGGGCCGGAGTGCTAGTTGAGTTTTCTTACTACTTGAGATGATTTTTAGCCTCGGTTGGACCGAGCACCTGAGATGACTTTTTACTGTTTAGACCCGGTTACGCCCGGGCACCCTTGGAGGGGTTTTTGAGATATTTCCTACTATTTTTAGTCCTGGACAGGGTCTGGGCATGCATATTCGAGACTGGGTCTCTATCTTGATATCGAGACTGGGTCTCTATCTTGATACATGTTCTGATACTGAGATTTGGTATGGGGTCTGGGACCTCCATGGACCTTGCTATCCGGGCCAGGGGCTACGGGCTGCGTGTGCCGAAAGAGGGGTATACGGGGGAGTAGAGGTATACGGGCAGAGTCCTTCCATGGAACCTACCTGCTGGGCCGGATCGGCGCCGGAGAAGGTACATACAGAGATACTATGGCACTTGAGATCTTCATGCATCATATCATTCATGGTTCGAGGTTCCACCCTTGTTTGCTGTTTGCTGATTGTACGCTCCGGTAGTATGAGATGCCGGAGGGTTTGTTTTCACTTGTTTGTGTTCCTCGGTTGTATGGGCGGCCGGGGGACTGTAGGTAGATTTTTGCTATTTACTTACAGAGTTGTTCTCTATTAGGGATGAGTATGAGATTGGTTACTGCTATACTGTAGTTTCTGGATTTGAGATTGTTATGATTAGTTGGGTTGATTCATGTCTTGAGCATGCCTATTATTATTCTTCCTCTCTTCTTCTTACACTTGAGGTTACCGGTATACCGTCCATTTCGTAAACTTATTTTATATACACTGTTGTTGCAAGGACCCCAGGTGCGTTGTTCTTATTTTCACCTGTGTCTATGGTGTGTATATGCTGCTTACTAGCCTCATATGTGGTTCTGTTGAATTCCCTCTGGGCTAGTTCCTGTGTACCTTTCGTTGATTTCTGTGACTGATTGCTTCTATTCTGTCTATTACTGCTCTTTTATCTTATATGTGCCCAGTCGGCCTATGATACCTACTGGGTACCTTATGCTTCGCATTTGTGCTCAACCCCTACCCTGGCATCTTTGGGTGCAGATCCTTATGCGTGGGCCATCGCCGTTAGACTGTTGTGATTCGTGCTTGGAGATCTGTTGAAGACTACTTCAGGCTGAGGGTGAGCTCTTGGCGATCGGAGCTTAGCTTTAGTTTATCTTTTGCTTCATGTACTCTATTTCCATTCAGAGACATCTGTATATATAGTTTTGGTTTAGTTGTACTCCATGTATGTAGTTTGGCTCTGTACTATGATACCAGGTCTTGGGGTGGTTTAGTTTCCGCATATGTATATATTTATATACCTGTTATCTATTTTATTCGTCTTGTTCTCTTAATTGTTAGATAGTAGCCCATTACTAACTGTTCTGGGCTACAGGGATTGGTTCACCTACCGGGGGTTGTAGGTGCCATCATGACCGAGAAATCGGGTCGTGACATTTTCACTATATAATGGTTCTAATCGATCTTGAATGATTTTTAGTTTATCTATAGCAAATATAATTAGTTCTATTTTATGCTCATTTGTTTTTATATTTTCTAATTTCTGGGTAATTTTCTCACTTCCTTTTATCCATGGGGTAGGTTTTCTATTTTTATTATATACTCTTTTAGCTCCTACTTTGTGTTTACATGGTGTAGTAAACCACCAGTGTGTTTTTGTTATTATATGTGGATATAGTTTTTCCAGAAACGGCATTCCTAAAAGTATATCTTTGTTTGTGAATTCATAACTATATATTTCTTCTATGGTTAATATCTTATCCCATATTTGTAACTTTATGTTTCTTGCTTTATGATTTATCATGCTCCCTTCATTATTAAAACCTGTTACTACTATTGGTGTAGTTAATTTTTCCCATTTTTCATCTGGTAAACAATTATGTTTGCACATATTAGCTTCTGCTCCTGTATCTATCATCGGGGTATAATATCTATTGTAGTAATTTTCTACTATTATTTTGGCAAGTATATAAATTTTCATTTTTATTTCATATTGTTCGTTTTATTATGACTTTTTTATTTTTATATGTAACAGTTAACTGGGTATTTTCTAAATTATATGGTTTCATGCCTTCTAACCACTTTATTCCTAATATAATATTTTTATCTCCGTGATATATTTTAAAGTTTATTACCATTGGTATTCCGCCAATAATTAATTCTTTTTCTACTGTTTCTCTTAATGTTGTAAATTCTTTTGTAAAATTCTTTTGGTAATTCTGACTGTTCTGTAGAATTTATTTCTTCTTCTGTTACCAATTCTCTTGTTATATAATTTTCTTCCTGACCTGTATTTATTGTTATAATAAATTTTCTTTGTTCTAATATTCCAGTTATATAATAGTGATATAGCTCTATTTCTTTTATTTTTACTGAATTTCCTGATGATTGAGGTGTTTCACTATGACTTTTTCTTTTAGATGTGCTTATCCTATCGCTTACTATTTCTAGATCTTCTTCTATATCAATTTCCTTATAGCTATAATCATTATTATCTATTACCGTGACAATTTGTTCAAATGGATCTTCTATTTTTATCCTATTAATTTTGTTTTTTGCTGTTATTTTATGTTTTGTTGTCAAAACATATAAATTTTTACATCTTGCTGTGAATATTTTACTACCTGGGGCTAGTTCTATTCCTGTCATTTTCCAATATAGTACTAATGATTTATCTATATTCCTGTCATATATTGCTACTGAATAGTTGGCACTTATTATGAATTTAAATTTTTGATATATTAAATTTCCTTTTACTGCACTTATTATGCTTTTCTCTATAGGTTCAATTATTCTATCATCTGCTAAATATATTTCTATAGGTGTGTCTATACCTTCTCTAAAACATGCTTTTATTAATATTTCTGTTCCTCCTAGATGTACATATTTTATTGGTTCTTTAGCCTGTATTGCTTGTATTTCTTTATTTATTATTCTCTTATTTATTATAGGTATTTTCGCTTTTCCTTTGGTATATTTACAGTCTATTATATGTTCTTTCTGACTTACCACATAATACTCTTCTTTCTGTCGTTTAAATATATTTTTTAGCATTGGTACTTTGAATATTTTTTCTACACATAATTCTAATTCTTTTCCTTTTATCTGTTCAAATATCTTTGCATCAAATATAATTTTCTGTTCTGAGGATTCTTCATTTATGTGCTCTTCTTTATCTATTATCTGTATATCATTTTCAGTCATTATCGTCTAATTCTCCTTTTTCTAATTCTTCATTCAACTCATTTTCAGATAATTCATATATACTATCGTCACTGTCTAATTCATAATCTAAATATTCTAATTGCATATATTCTTCATTATTTATTATTATTTCCGCTATTTGCTTCTTCTTAGGATTTTTAGGTAGTTTACAATCTCTAGCTAAATGTCCTAATTTTCCACAATTATAGCATGTACATTCAGTTATTTTCTTTTTTGGTTTATATGGTCTTTTATTGTTAAAATTTCTTACATAATACCTTCGTCTAGGCCTTTTGTATTTATATTGGGATTTATATCTTTTGAATTTTCCTCGTTTTCTATTCTTTTTATAGTAATTATCTTTACATCCAAATTGGGGTGCTACTTTATCCTTACAGCATGATAGATTTTTTATTATGGATTTTTCCATTTTCATTTCTTCCCTATATTTTTCACATATATCTGAATACCATTTTTGTAAAAATCTTATTCTTGCTCCTAGAGTATCTTGTAATCCTGCTTCATTCCAATCTTTTATTATTTTTGAACTAAATGGTTCTGGTAATTTTGTAAAATATAATTTCCTTACTTCTTTTGCTTCTTCTGGCGTATATATTCCTCTGTAATAATATTCTCTAAATACACATGTATATTCATCTATGTAACACATATTACATATTGCTAATTTTAACATTAAATTTCTGTTTAATTGTTTATCTTTATTTTGTTCTTCTGTTTCTGTGGTTGTGCTGCTAAATTCATTTCGTATCGCCATTTCATATTTATTTAGAATATCCATAGCTGTGGTTGCTGTTTCACCGTCTATAGTTTTACTACTTCTTAATGTTTTTATGCTTTCTTCTGATAAGTTGTGTAACCATAATTTTACTGTTCCTAAGAATGTTCGTTCTATGTATCCTGGTGCTTCTGTTAGACTTATTTTATTGTCTATCAGTTGTTTTGCTATATATCCTATCCATAGCTGAATTGCTTTATTTATGTCCGTTACACAATCTAAATCTAAGAAATTATTATTCTGGTTAGTTGGTTTTGGAGTCCATTTTTTATTTAGTCTTTTATCCCATATACTGTCTTGCCTATCAGATTGCTCATAATTAACTGTATAGTATGTCGGATTTAATATTTTTGGGTCTTTAACTCCTGATGTACTAGCTTCTTGTTCTTTTTCTTTTTCAACATCTCCTGCATTTATTTCAATATTTTCGTCCATACTTGCTATATTTGCTATAATTTCTGTATAGGTTTCACTTATTTCTGAACTCTGTTCTATTTGGTTGTCGTTTACCTCATTTTGTAATGACCCTTCCGGTCATTTCCACGTATAAGTTTGAAGTCAAGCAAATCGACGAAAGTTATCGTAAGTTCGTTAAGAAATTTTCTGAACTTTGGGTCAAATGTCTCAGGGCTTTTCTCTCAATATATAAAGAGTTAGAAGTCCCCCGAAATACCAAATCGAAGGTCTACGAGTCTAGTTTCCAACGCACAAAACCTCACATCCAACTGATCTCGGAGTAAAACGTTATGACTGTTTTACCGCGGACTGTCTGGCAGAAAACGGGTTACGAACCGGGTCGCGATTCGGGTCGGGTTAAACTCGATTTAAGCCTCAACGTCGCGTTTTAAAACGTCATTTCAGTTCCGAAACAGTGAGAAAACATAAGGGAGGATACCGAGAGAATTCTTGAGTATCAAAATCGTGCATTGGTGAATTACGAGCCTAGGCTTAAGAATTTTATTAGCATCGTGCGTGTATTCGAGAATATTTTATTTAAAAGTTGAATTTGGTAAAAATTATATTATTATTGCCTTTTCAAAATATTTTAAAGGTTTATGAAAAATATTTTGTTACGATATAATTATATATGTATTTATTTTATAAAGTTTTTATACATTGTAATATTTTAACGGAGATAGTAAATTTAGTTATGTTAAAATTTATTATTATAATATAGTAGGTTTTATTCAAAATAATTTTCTAATAATTATGGTATATTTAAAAAGTTATATTTATTTTACCACGAATTTATTCAATACCCGAATACATACATAACGGGCTAGAAATATTAAAATGTTGCCACCTCCACAACACGTGGAGGTGAGGCAAAGCAGCCAACATGTAGTAGCTGCTAGGTGTCCAATTGGCAGCATATGATTAATTGCATGCATAGATTGTATTAAAGTGAGCCACCCTTTTGACTTTGCTGAATTTTGTTATACATATATGTATATTACTGTTACATACAACTATGCACATTATTAAATACTCATTCACGTGAGAGGTTTTGTTGTGAGAAAAATATATTTGATAAAGTAAGTCAATTATCTACGTCAAGTTATTCAAGCCCGAGTTCGAGTTTGATTTCGTGTTGGGGATTTTTCGGAGAGGTTCAAGCTTGTCGTCGGACGACAGGTAGGTTACGGTTTATTTTCCCTAGACTCCGTATATATAAAATAAAATTGTGTTAATGGGCATCCTTGGGTTGGTTTATTAGGTTGGTACCACAGACCTCGACCGCTTTATTCATGTCCGCCTACTTTTGTTCCTCCGTTGCTTGTAGTATTTGCGGATATATTTTATTTACCCTTGTGGTCCTGTGAGGCCTTGTTGACTCTGGAACATAGAAGGTGGGATTTTTGGGAATGTCCGCGAGTCCCGGGCATAGTATTATCCTTCTAGGCTGGTTATGCTTGCTGAGTAGCTGTGGGCCTGTGCAGGGTCGATAGGTTGATTGTGAGATGCGGGGCAGCTATTGTGTGTGATCATACCATTTCCATGCATATAAAGAGGTTTTATCCATGTTTTACTGTGGTTTTGGCTTCGGGCCTACTGGCACTGTTTTCTAAACCTTGCATGGCCCGGGGGGCCCGTTTTTGATGGAAATGATTTGGAAATGGTTGATTGACTTGTGAGTATTCTTGGGTAAAAGGAAGTAAAATTATGTTTTAAAAACACCAGTTTTACTACTACGCTAGACTCGGCAGGGCCGGAGTGCTAGTTGAGTTTTCTTGCCACTTGTGATGATTTTTAGCCTCGGTCGGACCGAGCACCTGATATGACTTTTACTGTTTAGACCCGGTTATGCCAGGGCACCCTTGGAGGGGTTTTTGAGACATTTTCCTACTACTTTAGTCCTGGACAGGGTCTGGGCATTGCATATTCGAGACTGGGTCTCTATCCTGATACCGGACGACATGTGTTGATACTGAGTTTGAGTATGGGGTCTGGGACCTCCATGGACCTTGCCATCCGGGCCAGGGGCTACGGGCTGCGTGTGCCGGAGGAGGGGTATACGGTGGAGTAGAGGTATACGGGCAGAGTCCTTCCATGGAACCTACCTGCTGGGCCGGATCGGCGCCGGAAGAGGTACATATAGAGATACCATGGCACTTGAGATCTTCATGCATCACATCATTCATTGTTTGAGGCTCCACCCTTCTTTGCTGTTTGCTGATTGTACGCTCCGGTAGTATGGGATGCCGGAGGGTTTGTTTTCACTTGTTTGTGTTCCTCGGTTGTATGGGCGGCCGGGGACTGTAGGTAGACTTTTGCTTTTTACTTACAGAATTGTTCTCTATTATGGATAAGTATGAGATTGGTATGATTAGTTGAGTTTGATTCATGTCTCTGAGCATGCCTATTATTACTCTTTCTCTCTTCTTCTTACACTTGAGGTTACCGGTATACCGTCCATTTCGTAAACTTATTTTGTATACACTGTTGTTGCAAGGACCCCAGGTGCGTTATTTCTTACTTTCACCTGTGCCTATGGTGTGTATATGCTTCTTACTAGCCTCATATGTGGTTCTGTTGATTTCCCTCTGGGCTAGTTCCTGTGTATCTTTCGTTGATTTCTGTGACTACTTGCTTCCATTCTATCTATTACTACGCTTTTATCTTATATGTGCCCAGTCGGCCTATGATACCTACTGGGTACCTTATGCTTCGCATTTGGTGCTCACCCCTACCCCCTGCATCTTGGGGTGCAGATCCTAGCGTGGGCCATCGCCGTTAGATCGCTGTGATTCGTGCTTGGAGATCTGTTGGGGACTACTTCAGACTGAGGGTGAGCTCTTGGCGATCAGAGCTTAGCTTTAGTTTATCTTTTGCTTCATGTACTCTATTACCATTCAGAGACATCTGTATATATAGTTTTGGTTTATTTGCACTCCATGTATGTAGTTTGGCTCTATACTATGATACCAGGCCTTGGGTTTGGTTTAGTTTCCGCATATGTATATATTTATATCCCTGTTATCTATTTTATTCGTCTTGTTCCCTTATTTGCTAGATAGTAGCCCATTACTAACTGTTCTAGGCTACGGGGATTGGTTCACCTACCGGGGGTTGTAGGTGCCATCATGACCGAGAAATTGGGTCGTGACACATTTATACCTAATTCTTCTTCTTCGGTTGGTTCTTCTATTTGTAGTTTTTCTTTGAATTTTTCTATTTCAGTTTTTAATTTTGCTTCAATTTCTTTTTCTTTTTGTTTTGCCGTATATAATTCTTTTAACTTAGCTAATTCTTTTTCTAGGGCTATTATTCTGTCATTTTTTACTTCTTCTATTTGTTGTATTTCTTGTTTTGCCTGTTGTTTAATGATAGTTATTTCATTTTTTTGGTCTATTTCTTCATTTTCTCTAGCAAGTCTTATCATTGTCGTTAAGCTATCTTCTAATCTCAAGGATTCTTTTTCTAACATTAGGCTTAAATTATCTCTTATTTTCTTATATCGTCTTCCTAGATTTGAAAAGATGATCTTTATTTTTAATCCTTCGTGATTTTCATATGTTTTTTCGTCTATGGCAAATTCTTCTTTATTCATTTATAAGTTATGTTGTAATTTATATTCTAAGCTGTCTATTTGTAGTTGTAGGTAAAATATAGTTTTTCTTTGTGCTACGATAGATTCCTTACAAGTTCCTGCAAATATATTATTATTGAGTCTATTTTGCCTATGTCTCAATTCATGTCTTTTTGCAATAATTATTTTATTAAGCCTTTGTCTGTGTTTGTTATCGTTATCAGTCATTGTTTCTTCAAGTATTTAATGTATTTATATTCTATTTTAGATATGGTATCTATTAATTTATTTAATTTTTCGTTATCAGTTTTTGTAATATTAAGTTGTTTATATTCCGGATATAAATTCTTTAATTTTCTTTTCAATTTTCTTATCTTCTTTATAGTATGTTTCAAATCATCCATAGCTCTGATACCAATGTTGGGGGGGGGGGTCCTACTACTTTTTCTTTTCCTACTAATTTTTCTTTTCCTACTACTTTTTCTTTTATTCATTTCTTTTTGTCACGACCCGATTTCTCGGTCATGATGGCACCTACAACCCCCGGTAGGTGAACCAATCCATGTAGCCCAGAACAGTTAGTAATGGGCTACTATCTAACAAGTAAGAGAACAAGACGAATAAAATAGATAACAAGTATATAAATATATACATATGCGGAAACTAAACCAAACCCCAAGACCTGGTATCATAGTACAGAGCCAAACTATATACATGGAGTACAAATAAACCAAAAAGAATATATACAGATGTCTCTGAATGGTAATAGAGTACATGAAGCAAAAGATAAACTAAAGCTAAGCTCCGATCGCCAAGAGCTCACCCTCAGCCTGAAGTAGTCTTCAACAGATCCCCAAGCACGAATCACAGCGATCTAACGGCGATGGCCCACGCCTAGGATCTTGCACCGAAAGATGCAGGGGGTAGGGGTGAGCACCAAATGCGAAGCATAAGGTACCCAGTAGGTATCATAGGCCGACTGGGCACATATAAGATAAAAGCGTAGTAATAGACAGAATAGAAGCAAGCAGTCACAGAAATCAACAAAAGGTACACAGGAAATAGCCCAGAGGGAAATCAACAGAACCACAGATGGGCTAGTAAGCAGAATATACACACCAAAGGCACAGGTGAAAGTAAGAAACAACGCACCTGGGATCCTTGCAACAACAGTGTATACAAAATAAGTTTACAGAATGGACGGTATACCGGTAACCTCAAATGTAAGAAGAAGAGAGAAAGAGGAATAATAGGCATGCTCAAGACATGAATCAACCCAACTAATCATAACAATCTCAAATCCAGAAACTAACAGTCTAGCAGTAACCAATCTCATACTTATCCCTAATAGAGAACAACTCTGTAAGTAAAATAGCAAAAGTCTACCTACAGTCCCCCGGCCGCCCATACAACCGAGGAACACAAACAAGTGAAACCAAACCCTCCGGCATCCCATACTACCGGAGCGTACAATCAGCAAACAGCAAACAAGGTGGAACCTCGAACCATGAATGATATGATGCATGAAGATCTCAAGTGCCATAGTATCTCTGTATGTACCTCCTCCGGCGCCGATCCGGCCCAGCAGGTAGGTTCCATGGAAGGACTCTGCCCGTATACCTCTACTCCCCCGTATACCCCTCTTCCGGCACACGCAGCCCGTAGCCCCTGGCCCGGATAGCAAGGTCCATGGAGGTCCCAGACCCCATACTCAAACTCAGTATCAGAACATGTATCAAGATAGAGACCCAGTCTCGATATCAAGATAGAGACCCAGTCTCGAATATGCATGCCCAGACCCTGTCCAGGACTAAAAATAGTAGGAAAATATCTCAAAAACACCTCCAAGGGTGCCCGGGCGTAGCCGGGTCTAAACAGTAAAAAGTCATCTCAGGTGCTCGGTCCGACCGAGGCTAAAAATCATCTCAAGTAACAAGAAAACTCAACTAGCACCCCGGCCCTGCCGAGTCTAGTGATAATCGTAAACTGATGATTTTAAACCACAAGTGAAATCAACCATTTCCAAATCATTTCCATCAAAAACGCCCCCCCCCCCCCGGGCCATGCAAGGTTTAGAAAACAGTGCTAGTAGGCCCGAAGCCAAAACCACAGTAAAACATGGATAAAACCTCTTTATATGCATGGAAATGGTATGATCACACACAATTGCTGCCCCGCAGCTCACAATCAACCTATCGACCCTGCACAGGCCCACAACTACTCAGCAAGCATAACCAGCCTAGAAGGATAATTCTATGTCCGGGACTCGCGGACATTCCCAAAAATCCCACCTTCTATGTTCCAGAGTCAACAAGGCCTCGCAGGACCACAAGGGTAAATAAAATATATCCGCAAATACTACAAACAACGGAGGAATAAAAATAGGCGGACATGAATGAAGCGGTCAAGGTCTGTGGTACCAACCTAATAAACCAACCCAAGGATGCCCATTAATACAATTTTATTTTATATATACGGAGTCTAGGGAAAATAAACCGTAACCTACCTGTCGTCCGACGAGAAGCTGCTGGAACAACGATGTCCAAGCTCGAACCACTCCGAGAAAATCCAAAACTAAATCGGAATCGGAATCGGATTTGGGATGGAATAACTTGACGTAGATAATTGATTTCCTTCCCGAAATTAAACACAATGTCAAAAATATATCTAGTTCCACCTAATTCTCTCCGTAGTAAGTATTCGTGTGTTTATATAAGGGCAGCTAACAACCATTGCTTCAGCAATGGAAGTGGACTTTGTTAGTCCCCTTTATATATGTACACATACTATAATGACTTAAAAAGTCAACATAAAGGTGGCAAGTGGCAGCCACTAATCCTAATGTGGAAAGCTCACCACCTTATTAACATGATGTTGTCAACTCCCTCCACTTCCACGTGGGAGTGGAGGTGGCAACCCACCCGACCCGTTAAATATATACTCGGGTATTGCATAAATTCGTGGTATAGTAAATATAATATTTTAAATATACCATAATTCATAGAAAATTATTTTAAACAAAACCTACTATTTTATAATCATAAATTTTAACATAACTAAATTTACTATCTCCGTTAAAATATTACGGAGTATAAAAACTTTATAAAATAAATACGTCTACACTTATATCGTATCAAATATATTTTTCATAAACCTTTTAAGTATTTTGAAAAGGCAATAATAATATAATTTTTACCAATTTCAACTTTTAAATAAATATTTCAAACACACGCACGATACTAATAAAGTTCTTAAGTTTAGGCTCGTAATTCGCCTACGCACGATTTCGATACTCAAGAATTCTCTCGGGATCTTCCCTTATTTTTTATAACCATTTCGGAACTGAAATGACATTTTAAAACGTGACGTCGAGGCTTAAATCGCGTTTAACCCGACCCGATTCGCGACCCGGTTCGCAACCCGTTTTCTGCCAGACAGTCCGCGGTAAAACAGTCATAACTCTTTACTCCGAGATCCGTTGGACGTGCGGTTTTGTGCGTTGGAAACTAGACTCGTAGACCTTCGATTTGGTATTTCGGGGGACTTCTAACTCTTTATATATTGGGAGAAAAGTCCTGATACATTTGACCCAAGGTTCAGAAATTTGTTAAAGGTCTTACGATATCTTTTGTCGATTTGCTTGACTTCAACTTAAACGTGGAAATGACCGGAAGGGTCATTACATCATCCACTACTAAAAAGGACTTTCGTCCTCGAAAGTCAAGGTCAAGGGGGTACCTGAAGGCTAAAATAGCTGCGGATATTGATCCCGCATATCTCTCTCGGTCTCCCAGGTAGCCTCCTCGACTGGACGATGCCTCCACTGAACCTTAACAACCGGGATCTCTCGAGACCTCAATTTCCTGACATCTCTGGCCAAAATAGCTGCCGGCTCCTCAACAAAAGCTAAACCCTCATCCAACTGAACTGAATCCCACTGCAACACATGAGACTCATCTGGTACATACCGACGCAGCATCGAAACATGAAATACAGGATGTATAGCTGAAAACATCGGAGGCAAGGCTAGCTGATAAGCAACGCTACCAACCCTCTGAAGAATCTCAAACGGCCCAATGTACCTGGGGCTAAGCTTGCCCCGCCTACCAAATCTCATCACGCCTTTCATGGGTGATACACGGAGAAACACCAAGTCACCGACACTAAACTCCAAGGCACGAAGCCTACGATCAGCATAACTCTTCTGCCTGCTCTGAGCTGCCCGAAGTCTATCCTGAATCACTCGGACTCGGTCTAAGGAATCTCGAAGAAAATCTGTGCTCTGTGGCCCAGCACTGAAACCATCAAACCAACCTACAGGTGATCTGCAACGCCTGCCATACAAAGCCTCAAAAGGTGCCATGCCGATACTCGAATGGAAGCTGTTATTATAAGCAAACTCTGACAAGGGAACAAACTGATCCCATGAACCTCCAAAGTCAAGAACACAGGCTCGAAGCATGTCCTCCAGGACCTGAATAGTCCTCTCGGACTGGCCATCTATCTGAGGGTGGAAAGCGGTGCTAAGATGAACCTCTGTACCTAAATCTCGCTGAATAGCCCTCCAAAACTGAGATGTAAACTGAGTGCCGCGGTCTGAAATAATAGAAGCTGGGACCCCGTGCAACCGAACAATCTCACGAAGGTAGATCTGAGCTAACCTCTCTGCTCCATAGGAAGTCTGAACCGGCAAGAAATGTGCTGACTTAGTCAGCCTATCAACAATCACCCATATGGAATCAAACCCACGAGAAGTACGAGG
Organism: Jaltomata sinuosa; assembly: GCA_003996215.1. NCBI lineage: Eukaryota > Viridiplantae > Streptophyta > Magnoliopsida > Solanales > Solanaceae > Jaltomata > Jaltomata sinuosa. Next base: position 18,189 of record QJPP01003762.1, read on the forward strand.
CAAACCAACAACGAAGTCCATAGTAATCCCTTCCCACTTCCACTCGGGAATGGGAAGTCGCTGCATCAAACCACCAGGTCTCATGTGCTCGAACTTAACCTGCTGACAGTTCAAGCACCGAGATACGAACTCCGTTTATCCCGCTTCATACCACTCCACCAGCTAAAGCTGCCTCAAGTCTCTATACATCTTCACTGTGCAGGGTGAATGGAATATCTAGTACAATGGCCTCACGAAGTATCAACTGAATCAAATCACTAATCCTCGCGAACACAAAGGCGACTATCATACCTCAGAACCCCATTCTGGATCTAGAGTATCTCTTATTTGGTTCTCACCCCTGAACAACCCAAATCACGAAGGTCACACAAGCTGTGATCCTCAAACTGACGGCTCTGAATCTGCATCAATCAAAGTAGAACGAAACCTCAACACTGCGAGACTCTGCTAGGATCTGACAAGTCAAGCCCTTAACCAGACGGTTAGCCAAGGACTGAATGCTCCAAGGCCAACGCCGCCTGAACTGAAGAGAGAAACTTAGGCCTACCCATACTCACTGCCTTCCGACTCAAGGCATCCGCCTACCACGTTTGCCTTGCCCGGATGATACAGAATAGTAAAGTCATAGTCCTTCAGTAACTCGACCCATCTCCTCTGTCTCGAGTTTAACTCCCGCTGACTCGTGATATACTGAAGACTACGGTGATCGGTGAAGATATCACAGTGAACTCCATATAAGTAATGCCTCCAAATCTTGAGCGCGAAAACTACCGCCGCCAACTCTAAGTCATGAGTGGGGTAGTTGCGCTCATGAACCTTCAGCTTCCTCGACGCATATGCTATTACTCGACCCTGCTGCATCAACACACAACCAAGACCAATCCCAGAAGCATCACAATACACGGAAAAGCTCTGACCCTCAACCGGCAAAGTTCAAAACTGGAGCTGCAAGTCAATAAGCCTTAAGCCTCTGAAGCTACTCACACTGATCACCACCGAAATGGACATACCTTCCTAGTCAGCATAGTCAAGGGTGCGCTATGGAAGAGAATAACCCTCAATGAACCGTCTGTAGTAACCCGCTAACCCAATAAAGCTGTGAACCTCAGTAACAGTAGTGGGTCTAGGCCACTCCCAAACCGCTGAAATCTTTCCCGGATCAACCCTAATCCCATCCTTAGACACCACGTGCCCTAGGAATGCAACTGACTCAAGCAAAAACTCACACTTTGAGAACTTGGCATAAAGCCGATGATCTCTCAAAGTCTGGAGTATAACCCTCAAGTGCTGCTCATGCTCATCTCTACTACGCGAGTATACCAAGATGTCGTCTATAAAAACTATCACAAATGAGTCCAAATACGGGCCAAGAACCCTGTGCATCAAGTTCATAAAGGCTGCGGGGGCATTAGTCAACCCAAAAGACATCACCAGGAACTCATAATGGCCATAACGTGTCCTGAATGCTGTCTTAGGGATGTCCTCCGCCCTAATCCTCAACTGGTGGTAGCCAGACCTCAGATCAATCTTCAAAAACACGACTGAACCCTAAAGCTGGTCGAACAAATCATCAATCCTCGGCAACGGATACCTATTCTTCACTGTCACCCTATTCAGCTGCCGATAATCAATACACATGCGCATCGACCCATCCTTCTTCTTCACGAAGAGAATAGGAGCACCCCAAGGTGACACACTAGGTCTAATAAATCCCTTAGCTAATAGATCCTGGAGCTGCTCCTTAAGTTCCCTCAACTCAGCAGGAGCCATACGGTAAGGGGAAATAGAAATGGGCCTAGTACCCGGCTCCAACTCAATAGCAAAATCAATATCTCTCTCAGGTGGAAGGCCTGGCAGGTCGGTAGGAAACACATCGAGGAAGTCTCTAATCACAAGAACAGACTCAGGGGAAGTGGGGTCAGCACTAACATCTCGGACATATGCTAGATAAGCTAAACACCCACGGGAAATCAACTTTCTAGCTCGAAGACAAGAGATGATCCCAGATGGTGCATGGCTAACAGAACCCTGCCACACAACCGGGGATACACCGGGCACAGCTATGGTAATGGTCTTGGCATAACAATCCAAAACCACACGGTGAGGGGATAACCAGTCCATGCCCAGTATCACATCAAAATCCAGCATATCAAGAATCATCAAATCACCCCAAGTCTCTGAATCACCAATAGATAACATACAGGATCTCAACATCCGATCCACTACTAAAAAATATCCTACTGGGGTCAAAACAGAAACAGGAACAGATAATGGCTCACTAGCCAACCCCAAACAAGGCACAAAGTAGGCAAATACATATGAACAAGTGGATCCAGGATCAAATAAAGCCATAGCAGGCTGATGGCACACAGAAATCGTACCTGTAATCACAATACTGAGCCTCTGCCTCTGGTCTTCCAGGACCGCAGTAAACTGACGGACGACCTCCACTGCCCGACCGCCATCCCTACCACCTGCTCTACCGCGTGGCGCACCACCTCTAATATGACGACCACCCCCTCTAACCGGGGGCTGAACTGCCCGTAAAGGCTCAGCTAACTGAACTGTACCCTGCTGAGGGCAATCTCTAGCAAAATGACCCATCACACCATAAGTAAAACAAGCCCCTGACGGCCTACTCAGTCGAGATGAACCCGAAAATCCCGAATGACCACCACGACCTGATGCCCCAGAAACTGTACCCCTCGAAGATTGGCCGCTATAGCCCTGATGGCTGCCCTGACCCTGCTCGAACTGGGTACTACCAAAAGTCTGAAGGGAAGACTGAACCGGTCGGCTGGACTGACCCTGGTACTGCTGTGGCTGATAACCCCGGCTCCACTGGCCAGGACCTCTACTGCCATATCTGGAACCACTATAGACACCCTGATGTCGAGGCCTCTTATCTCTAGACCCCTGATCATGTCGCTGTAAGTCCTCCACAGTGCGGGCATAGTCTACAATGGCCTGGAATGACCGACCACTGGCAATCACTATCTCAGATGGCTGCCTGATCTCTGGCCTCAAACCCCATACAAATCTGCGAATCCTATCAGCCTCAGTAGGAATGATCATAGCTCCGAACGGTGCTAGCTGATGGAAACGGGTCTCATACTCCGAGATAGTCGTAGATCCCTGCATAAGATGAGTAAACTGCTCCCTGCGACGCTCCCGATCACTCTGGGGTAGGAACTTGGCCATAAAGGCCTCATAAAACTCAGACCAGGTCAAAGAAGGTGACGACGGTGGTCTACAAGCAACCTGGGCCCTCCACCATAACTTCGCTGGGCCCTCCAACTAATAGGTAGTATAACCAACCCCGTGAGTCTCCAACAAGCCCAGATGACTGCCAATATCTTCCTCACAGGTGGAATGAAGTCATGTGCACCTGTCCAGAGGTACCCGCAAATCTCGGAGGTGCTAACCTCAAAAATCTGCCCAACGCCTTCTGCTCTGTCTCTGTCATAACTGGGCGAGGAGCAAGAGGCTGTGCAACAGATGGAACCGGAATGACCTCCGCACGGGGAGCCATAGTAGTAGGATGCGCTCCTAAGCTCTGTGCACCCAGGCTGCCCCCTGAGCGGATGTCTGCGCTACCTCAGAAGGCCGCTCTCCAATCACACCCAAAAGCTGTAATAGTAATCCCCGAATATCTGGAGACTGAGCTGTGGGTGGAGCTGGCACAGAAGTGGGCACTGGAGCTGGCGCTGGAGCTGGTGGTACCTGGGCTGCCCCCTGAACCACATGCTGATCGGGCTCTATCTCCACGCTAGCAGCTCTAGCAGGTGCCACTGTTC
>QJPP01003763.1:0-16012 GCA_003996215.1 Jaltomata sinuosa
TCTTCTTCTGGGTTAGTGGTAGTTTTTGATCTGGGGGTTTTGTTTAAGAATAGTTGGATTTTGTGGATATTATTTATATATGACTGAGTAATGTGGTTGTAAGTCTTTTTATTTTGGCTTAGGCTGTCTTTATACGTATTTACTTGTGGAGGTATAAATGGAGTTCTTTGGTTTCTTGGAGTATATGGGGTTTCAAATAGCTTGTTCAAATTTGTATTAATATATCTTCTTTCTTCTTTTGTAGATACTCTGCTAGTAGATGCTCCACCTGCATAAATCAAATTATTTTGGGTTTTTAGGTGTTTCCCAACGTCACCTTTTAGCTCTGGAATTTTAATGTCTTCCGATCGACATAGTTCCGCATATTTACCATGCTGCTGGCTATCTTTAATATGTTGTATCTCTTTATTTAAGTTATCGACTTCTTTGCAGAGAGTCGTCATAACTTTAAGTATATCTTCCATAGTAGTTTTTTCAGTAGTTTCCTCAGTCTGCGTAGCTTTGTCTTGATATGTAATCTGCAATTGCATTCTTGTTAGTACCAATCACTTCTATTGTAAATGTAAAATTCAATATATTCAATACAAGTCTTCGTATTTCCTTGGTTGTAACTGAATCTTGTACTTTCTTTGTCAACCACCATTTTACTTGCGTATTATCTGTCCTAATAACAAATTTATTATATACAATATATGGTTCAAAAGCTAACAAACATTTATATATCGAATATAGTTCTTTACGATTTATTTCCCATTTTATTTCAGGATTTGTAAATGTTCCTGAATAATATCTGCAATGATGCTCTATTTTTTCTTTATCATATCTGTATTTTAATACTCCTCCGTAACTAGTTTCACTCGCATCTGATTCTACTATATAAATAAATTTTTCATTTTCATCTGGAAAACATAGTTTTGGTAATTTTCTGCATAGTAGTTTTATTTTCTTTATCTGTTCTGGATCCTTTTCATCAAAATGATATTCTACATCTTTCTTTAATTTCTTGTGTAATGGCTTTAGATTTTCTGCTAATTTTGGTATATACTCTCTTACTTGATTTACTAGTCCTAAAAATGATTGTAATTTCTTCTTTGTATCTATTTGTTCATCTGAATTTATTATTTTCTGTACTATATGTGGCTGCATTTTTATGCCATTCCTATCTATTTCTATTCCTAAGAATTCTATTTGGTTTTTCATTATTTCTGCTTTTTTCTTACTTAGGCTATTTCCAGAATATGTAACAATATGTATGAATTTTTCTAATAATCTTATATGCTCGTCTTGTGTTCTTGAATATAGTAATATATCGTCTATATATACTATACAATTTTCTAATTGATTAAAATAATTATCCATAAAATGTTGATATCTACCTGGTGCATTTTTATATCCAAAAGGTAGTACATTCCATTCATAAAATCCTTGTGGTACTGTGAATGCTGTTAATTTTTTAGATTCATCTTCTAACTTAAGGTGATAAAATCCTGATTTACAGTCAAACTTACTGAAGTAATTATATCCTTGAACTTGTCTTATTTTTAATATCTTATTTGGTATCTGATAATTGTATGTTTTAGTTTTAGCGTTTAAATTTCTATAATCAATAACCATCCTACTTTTCCCTCTTTTTTGTTCACTATGTTTATTTACTATAAATGCTGTACTTGTATGTTTACTGTTGCTTTCTTGTATATATTTATTTTCTAATAATTCTTTTATATGCATTTTAAATTCATCTAAATCATCAAAATTATATTTTAAAGGTTTTTGTGTAATTATGCTATTTTCATCAATTAATTCTATTTTTACTTTAGTTTTATGTTTTTCCCATCCTTTTATAGGGTTTTCACTATATAGTGGCTCTAATTTTTCTTGGATTAATTTTAATTTATCTATGGAGAATATAATTAACTCTATCCTGTGCTCGTTTGCTTTTATATTTTCTAATTTTTGGGTAATTTTTTCACTTCCTTTTATCCATGGGGTAGGTTTTCTGATTTTATTATATACTCTTTTAGCTGCTACTTTATGTTTACATGGGGTTGTAAACCACCAATGTGTTTTTGTTATTATATGTGGATATAAATTTTCTAAAAAAGGCATTCCTAAGAGTATATCTTTATTTGTAAATTCATAACTATATATTTCTTCTATTGTTAATACTTTATCCCATATTTGTAATTTTATATTTCTCGCTTTATGATTTATCATACTTCCTTCATTATTAAATCCTGTTACTACTATTGGTGTAGTTAACTTTTCCCATTTTTCGTCTGGCAAACAATTATGCTTACATACATTAGCTTCTGATCCTGTATCTATCATTGGAGTATAATATCTATTATAATATCCTATTACTATTATTTTAGCAAGTATATGGATTTTCATTTACATAGTTCTTTTAATTATTACTTTTTTACCTTTATATGTAATAGTTAACTGTGTATCTTCTAATTTATAGGGTTTCATTTCTTCTAGCCATTTTATGCCTAATATAATATTATTATTTCCTTGATATATTTTAAATTTTATTACCATTGGTATTCCACCAATAATTAATTCTTTTTCTACTGATTCTTTAAAGGCTATAAATTCTTTTGGTAAATCCGAGTTTTCTATATAATTTATTTCTTCTTCTGTTACTAATTCTCTTATTATATAATTCTCTTCTTGTCCTGTATTTATTATTATAATAAATTTTCTTTGCTCTAATATTCCTGTTATGTAATAATGGTTTGGTTCTATCTCTTTTATTGTTACCGACTTTCTTGATGATTGTGGTGTATCACCATAGCTTTTTCTTTTAGATGTGCTTATCCTATCACTTATAATTTCTAAGTTTTCTTCTGCATCTATTTCTTTATAACTATAATCATTGTTATCTATTACTGATACTATTTGTTCAAAAGGATTTTCTATTTTTATTCTATTGATTTTTTTTTTGCTGTTATTTTGTGTTTAGTTGTTAATACATACAGATTTTTACATCTGGCTGTAAATATCTTACTGCCTGGGGCTAACTCAATTCCTGTCATTTTCCAATATAATACTAACGATTTATCTATGTTACGGTCATTTATTGCTACTGAATAATTTGCACTTATTATGAATTTGAACTTTTGGTATATTAGGTTTCCTTTTACTGCACTTATTACACTTTTTTCTATAGGTTCGATTATTCTATCGTCTGCTATGTATATTTCTATAGGTGTATCTATTCCTTCTCTGAAACACGCTTTTATTAGTATTTATGTTCCTCCTAGATGTACATATCTTATTGGTTCCTTAGTTTGAATTGTTTGTATTTCTTTATTTATTACTTTCTTATTTATTATTGGTATTCTTGCTTTTCCTTTTGTAAATTTACAGTCTATTATGTGTTCTTTTTGACTTACTACATAGTATTCTTCTTTTTGTCTTTTAAATATGTTTTTTATTTTTGGTAATTTAAATATTTTATCTACACTTAGATCTAATTCTTTTCCTTTTATTTGTTCAAATATATTTATATCAAATATTACTTTCTGCTCTGAAGATTCTTCATCCATATATTCTTCTGTTATTATTTCTTCTTCTTTTTCAGTCATTTTCTAATTCCAATTCTTCTTCGTTTTCCGATTCTTCATATAATTCATTTTCAGATAATTCATATATGCTATCATTATCACTTATTTCATAGTCTAAATATTCTAATGGCATATATTCCTCATTATTTATTATTATTTCTGTTATTTGCTTCCTTTTATGATTTCTAGGTAATCTACAATCTTTAGCTAAATGTCCTAATTTTCCACAATTATAACATGTACATTCTGTTATTTTCTTTTGTGGTCTAAATTGTTTTTTATTATTATATTTTCTTACATAGTATTGTCTCCTAGGCCTTTTATTTCTAAATTGGGTTTTATATCTTTTAAACTTTCCTGGTTTTCTATTCTTTTTATAATAATTATTTGTACATCCAAATTGAGGTGCTATCTTATCTCTACAACATTGTAAATTTTTTATTATAGTTTTTTCCATCTTCATTTTTTTTTTTTTTTTTTCACATATTCCTGAATACCATTTTTGCAAAAATTTTACCATAGCTCCTAGTGTATCTTGTAACCCTTCATTGTTCCAATCTTTTATTATTTTTGTACTAAATGGTTCTGGTAATTTTGTAAAATATAATTTTCTTATTTCTTTTGCTTCTTCTGGCGTATATTTACCTTTATAATAATATTCTCTAAATACACATGTATATTCATCTATGTAACACATATTACATATTGCTAATTTTATCATTAAATTTCTATTAAATTGTTTATCCTTATTTTGTTCTTCTACTTCTGAAGTTGTGCTGCTAAACTAACTTCTTATAGCTATCTCATATTTATATAAGATATCCATAGATGTAGTTGCATTTTCATTATTTATATTTTTACTATTTCTTAATGCCTGTTGATAATCTTCTGATAAATTAAGTAACCATAGTTTTACTGTTCCTAAAAATGTTCGTTCTATGTATCCTGGTGTATCTGCTATACTTATTTTATTATCTACCACTTGTTTTGCTATATTTCCTATCCATAATTGTATTGTTTTATTTACATCTGCTACACAATCTAATTCTAAGAAATTATTATTTGGATTAGTTGGTTTTGGAGTCCATTTTCTATTTAATCTTTTATCCCATAAAGTCTTTTCTCTATCAGATTCTCTATAGTCAACTGTATAGTATATTGGATTTAATATTTTCGGGTTTTTAACTCCTGATGTACTAGCTTCTTGTTTTTTATCTTTTTCGATATCCCCTGCATTTATTTCAATATCTTCATCTATTTTTTCTATATTTGCTATCATTTCTGTGTAAGTTTCACTTGTTTCTGAATTTCTTTCTGTTTGTTCATCATTTACTTCATTGATTTCATCTATATCTATCTCTTCTTTAATTGGTTCTTCCATTTGTAATTTTTCTTTAAAATTTTCTATTTCTGTTCTTAATTTTGTCTCTATTTCTTTTTCTTTTTGTTTTACCTCATATAATTCCTTTAACCTTTTTAATTCTTTTTCCAACATTAATATCTTTTCATTTTTTATTTCTTCAATTTGTTGTATTTCTTGTTTTGCTTGTTGTTTAATAATAGTTATTTCCTTTTTTCTATCTATTTCCTCATTTTCTTTAGCTACTCTTACCATTGTTGTTAAACTATCTTCTAATCTTAAAGATTCCTTTTCTAGCATTAAACTTAAATTATCTCCTACCTTTTTATAACGTCTTCCTAGATTTGAAAATACTATTTTTATTTTTAATCCATCTTGATTTTCATATGTTTTTTCATCTATAGCAAATTCTTCTTTATTCATCTTATAGATTATGTTGTAATTTATATTCTAGACTATCTATTTGTAGTTGCAAATAAAATATAGTTTTTCTTTGTGATTTTAAAGATTCTTTACAAACTCCTGCAATCATATTGTAGTGAAGTCTATTTTGTCTATGTTCTAATTCTTGTCTTTTTTCTATAATTACTCTATTGAGTTCTTGTTTATATTTGTTACTGTTCATCTTCCTTTTGATATCTATATTTTAAGTATTTAACATATTTATATTCTGTCCTAGATATAAGATCTATTATCTTTTGTAATTTATTATTATCTTCCTTTGTAATACTAAGTTGTTTATAAACCGGGTATAGCTTTTCTAATCTTCTTTTTGATTTTCTTATCTTTCTTTTTATATGTTTTAAATCATCCATAGCTCTGATACCAAACTGGGGGGTGTTCCTCATATTTTTTCTTTTCATGCTGAAATCAATGAAGTAAATGATGAACAAACAGAAAGAAATTCAGAAACAAGTGAAACTTACACAGAAATGATAGCAAATATAGAAAAAATAGATGAAGATATTGAAATAAATGCAGGGGATATCGAAAAAGATAAAAAACAAGAAGCTAGTACATCAGGAATTAAAAACCCGAAAACATTAAATCCAATATACTATACAGTTGACTATAGAGAATCTGATAGAGAAAAGACTTTATGGGATAAAAGATTAAATAGAAAATGGACTCCAAAAACAACTAATCCAAATAATAATTTCTTAGAATTAGATTGTGTAGCAGATGTAAATAAAACAATACAATTATGGATAGGAAATATAGCAAAACAATTGGTAGATAATAAAATAAGTATAGCAGATACACCAGGATACATAGAACGAACATTTTTAGGAACAGTAAAACTATGGTTACTTAATTTATCAGAAGATTATCAACAGGCATTAAGAAATAGTAAAAATATAAATAATGAAAATGCAACTACATCTATGGACATCTTATATAAATATGAGATAGCTATAAGAAGTGAGTTTAGCAGCACAACTTCAGAAGTAGCTGAGGGGCCAGGATGATGGCGAAAATGGTATCAGAGCTATGGATGATTTAAAACATATAAAAAGAAAGATAAGAAAATCAAAAAGAAGATTAGAAAAGCTATACCCAATTTATAAACAACTTAGTATTACAAAGGTAGATAATGATAAATTAGCCAAGATAATAGAAATAATATCTAAGATAGAATATAAATATGTTAAATACTTAAAATATAGATATCAAAAGGAAAATGAATAGTAACGAATATAAACAAGAACTCAATAGAATAATTATAGAAAAAAGACAAGAGTTAGAACATAGACAAAATAGACTTCACTATAATATGATTGCAGGAGTTTGTAAAGAATCTTTAAAATCACAAAGAAAAACTATATTTTATTTGCAACTACAAATAGATAGTCTAGAATATAAATTACAACATAATCTATAAGATGAATAAAGAAGAATTTGCTATAGATGAAAAAACATATGAAAATCAAGATGGATTAAAAATAAAAATAGTATTTTCAAATCTAGGAAGACGTTATAAAAAGGTAGGAGATAATTTAAGTTTAATGCTAGAAAAGGAATCTTTAAGATTAGAAGATAGTTTAACAACAATGGTAAGAGTAGCTAAAGAAAATGAGGAAATAGATAGAAAAAAGGAAATAACTATTATTAAACAACAAGCAAAACAAGAAATACAGCAAATTGAAGAAATAAAAAATGAAAAGATATTAATGTTGGAAAAAGAATTAAAAAGGTTAAAGGAATTATATGAGGTAAAACAAAAAGAAAAAGAAATAGAGACAAAATTAAGAACAGAAATAGAAAATTTTAAAGAAAAATTACAAATGGAAGAACCAATTAAAGAAGAGATAGATATAGATGAAATCAATGAAGTAATGATGAACAAACAGAAGAAATTCAGAAACAAGTGAAACTTACACAGAAATGATAGCAAATATAGAAAAAATAGATGAAGATATTGAAATAAATGCAGGGGATATCGAAAAAGATAAAAAACAAGAAGCTAGTACATCAGGAATTAAAAACCCGAAAACATTAAATCCAATATACTATACAGTTGACTATAGAGAATCTGATAGAGAAAAGACTTTATGGGATAAAAGATTAAATAGAAAATGGACTCCAAAAACAACTAATCCAAATAATAATTTCTTAGAATTAGATTGTGTAGCAGATGTAAATAAAACAATACAATTATGGATAGGAAATATAGCAAAACAATTGGTAGATAATAAAATAAGTATAGCAGATACACCAGGATACATAGAACGAACATTTTTAGGAACAGTAAAACTATGGTTACTTAATTTATCAGAAGATTATCAACAGGCATTAAGAAATAGTAAAAATATAACTAATGAAAATGCAACTACATCTATGGACATCTTATATAAATATGAGATAGCTATAAGAAGTGAGTTTAGCAGCACAACTTCAGAAGTAGAAGAACAAAATAAGGATAAACAATTTAATAGAAATTTAATGATAAAATTAGCAATATGTAATATGTGTTACATAGATGAATATACATGTGTATTTAGAGAATATTATTATAAAGGTAAATATACGCCAGAAGAAGCAAAAGAAATAAGAAAATTATATTTTACAAAATTACCAGAACCATTTAGTACAAAAATAATAAAAGATTGGAATAATGCAGGATTACAAGATACACTAGGAGCTATGGTAAAATTTTTGCAAACATGGTATTCAGGAATATGTGAAAAATACAAAACAAAAATGAAGATGGAAAAAACTATAATAAAAAATTTACAATGTTGTAGAGATAAGATAGCACCTCAATTTGGATGTACAAATAATTATTATAAAAAGAATAGAAAACCAGGAAAGTTTAAAAGATATAAAACCCAATTTAGAAATAAAAGGCCTAGGAGACAATACTATGTAAGAAATTATAATAATAAAAAACAATTTAGACCACAAAAGAAAATAACAGAATGTACATGTTATAATTGTGGAAAATTAGGACATTTAGCTAAAGATTGTAGATTACCTAGAAATCCTAAAAGGAAGCAAATAACAGAAATAATAATAAATAATGAGGAATATATGCCATTAGAATATTTAGACTATGAAATAAGTGATAATGATAGCATATATGAATTATCTGAAAATGAATTATATGAAGAATCGGAAAACGAAGAAGAATTGGAATTAGAAAATGACTGAAAAAGAAGTAGAAATAATAACAGAAGAACATATGGATGAAGAATCTTCAGAGCAGAAAGTAATATTTGATATAAATATATTTGAACAAATAAAAGGAAAAGAATTAGATCTAAGTGTAGATAAAATATTTAAATTACCAAAATTTAAAAACATATTTAAAAGACAAAAAGAAGAATACTATGTAGTAAGTCAAAAAGAACACATAATAGACTGTAAATTTACAAAAGGAAAAGCAAGAATACCAATAATAAATAAGAAAGTAATAAATAAAGAAATACAAGCAATTCAAACTAAAGAACCAATAAGATATGTGCATCTAGGAGGAACAGAAATACTAATAAAAGCGTGTTTCAGAGAAGGAATAGATACACCTATAGAGATATACATAGCAGACGATAGAATAATCGAACCTATAGAAAAAAGTGTAATAAGTGCAGTAAAAGGAAACCTAATATACCAAAAGTTCAAATTCATAACAAGTGCAAATTATTCAGTAGCAATAAATGACCGTAACATAGATAAATCGTTAGTATTATATTGGAAAATGACAGGAATTGAGTTAGCCCCAGGCAGTAAGATATTTACAGCCAGATGTAAAAATCTGTATGTATTAACAACTAAACACAAAATAACAGCAAAAAATAAAATCAATAGAATAAAAATAGAAAATCCTTTTGAACAAATAGTCTCAGTAATAGATAACAATGATTATAGTTATAAAGAAATAGATGCAGAAGAAAACTTAGAAATTATAAGTGATAGGATAAGCACATCTAAAAGAAAAAGCTATGGTGATACACCACAATCATCAAGAAATACGGTAACAATAAAAGAGATAGAACCAAACCATTATTACATAACAGGAATATTAGAGCAAAGAAAATTTATTATAATAATAAATACAGGACAAGAAGAGAATTATATAATAAGAGAATTAGTAACAGAAGAAGAAATAAATTATATAGAAAACTCGGATTTACCAAAAGAATTTATAGCCTTTAAAGAATCAGTAGAAAAAGAATTAATTATTGGTGGAATACCAATAGTAATAAAATTTAAAATATATCAAGGAAATAATAATATTATATTAGGGATAAAATGGCTAGAAGAAATGAAACCCTATAAATTAGAAGATACACAGTTAACTATTACATATAAAGGTAAAAAAGTAATAATTAAAAGAACTATGTAAATGAAAATCCATATACTTGCTAAAATAATAGTACCAGGATATTATAATAGATATTATACTCCAATGATAGATACAGGATCAGAAGCTAATGTATGTAAGCATAATTGTTTGCCAGATGAGAAATGGGAAAAGTTAACTACACCAATAGTAGTAACAGGATTTAATAATGAAGGAAGTATGATAAATCATAAAGCGAGAAATATAAAATTACAAATATGGGATAAAGTATTAACAATAGAAGAAATATATAGTTATGAATTCACAAATAAAGATATACTCTTAGGAATGCCTTTTTTAGAAAAACTATATCCACATATAATAACAAAAACACATTGGTGGTTTACAACCCCATGTAAACATAAAGTAGCAGCTAAAAGAGTATATAATAAAATCAGAAAACCTACCCCATGGATAAAAGGAAGTGAAAAAATTACCCAAAAATTAGAAAATATAAAAGCAAACGAGCACAGGATAGAGTTAATTATATTCTCCATAGATAAATTAAAATTAATCCAAGAAAAATTAGAGCCACTATATAGTGAAAACCCTTTAAAAGGATGGGAAAAATATAAAACTAAAGTAAAAATAGAATTAATTGATGAAAATAGCATAATTACACAAAAACCTTTAAAATATAATTTTGATGATTTAGATGAATTTAAAATGCATATAAAAGAATTATTAGAAAATAAATATATACAAGAAAGCAACAGTAAACATACAAGTCCAGCATTTATAGTAAATAAACATAGTGAACAAAAAAGAGGAAAAAGTAGAATGGTTATTGATTATAGAAATTTAAATGCAAAAACTAAAACATACAATTATCCAATACCCAATAAGATATTAAAAATAAGACAAGTTCAAGGATATAATTATTTCAGTAAGTTTGATTGTAAATCAGGCTTTTACCACCTTAAGCTAGAAGAAGAATCTAAAAAATTAACAGCATTTACAGTACCCCAAGGATTTTATGAATGGAATGTATTACCTTTTGGATATAAAAATGCACCAGGTAGATATCAACATTTTATGGATAATTATTTTAATCAATTAGAAAATTGTATAGTATATATAGACGACGATATATTACTATATTCAAGAACTCAAGACGAGCATATAAGATTATTAGAAAAATTTATACATATTGTTACATATTCTGGAATTAGCCTAAGTAAGAAAAAAGCAGAAATAATGAAAAACCAAATAGAATTCTTAGGAATAGAAATAGATAGGAATGGCATAAAAATGCAGCCACACATAGTACAAAAAATAATAAATTCTGATGAACAAATAGATACAAAGAAGAAATTACAATCCTTTTTAGGATTAGTAAATCAAGTAAGAGAATACATACCAAAATTAGCAGAAAATCTAAAGCCATTACACAAGAAATTAAAGAAAGATGTAGAATATCATTTTGATGAAAAGGATCAAGAACAGATAAAGAAAATAAAACTACTATGCAGAAAATTACCAAAACTATGTTTTCCAGATGAAAATGAAAAATTTATTTATATAGTAGAATCAGATGCGAGTGAAACTAGTTACGGAGGAGTATTAAAATACAGATATGATGGAAAAAAGATAGAACATCATTGCAGGTATTATTCAGGAACATTCACAAATCCTGAATTAAAATGGGAAATAAATCGTAAAGAACTATATTCGATATATAAATGTTTGTTAGCTTTTGAACCATATATTGTATATAATAAATTCGTTATTAGGACAGATAACACACAAGTAAAATGGTGGTTAACAAGGAAAGTACAGGATTCAGTTACGACAAAAGAGATACGGAGACTTGTATTAAATATATTAAATTTTACATTTACAATTGAAGTAATTGGTACTAACAAGAATACAATTGCAGATTACATATCAAGACAAAGCTACGCAGACTGAAGAAACTACTGAAAAACCTACCATGGATGATATACTTAAAGTTATGACGACTCTCTGCAAAGAAGTCGATAACTTGAACAAAGAGATATTACAGATTAAAGCTAGCCAGCAGCATGGTAAAAATGCGGATCTATGTCGATCGGAAGACATTAAAATTCCAGAGCTAAAAGGTGACGGGGGGAAACACCTAAAAACCCAAAATACTTTGATTTATGCAGGTGAAACATCTACCAGCAGGGCAGCTACAAAAGAAGAAAGAAAATATGTCAGTACAAATCTAAATAAACTATTTGAAACTCCATATATTCCGACTCCAAAAAACCAAAGAACTCCATTCATACCTCCACAAATAAATACATACAAAGAAAGCCTCAACCAGGATAAAAAGACCTACAACCACATAACCCAGTCATATATAAATAATATCCACAAAATCCAATTATTTTTAAACAAAAATCCAAGATCCAAAACTACCACTAAACCAGATGAAGACTACATAACCCAGAGATTACAAGGATATAATAAGCTAATAGCACAGCCAAAAACTAGTGCGAATCTAGTAGCGACATGCTACCATTATGGGCTATTACATACAGTATATACAAGCACAGGAGATGAAATAGCTAAATTACCTGAGCTACATAGAGCATTTACGCAATACAAGAAAATAACTAAAGGAACATTATTTTATATCAGGATATATTCAGCCACAGCCGAGATATTATACGACGAGATCAAACCAGTTATTCAAGTTATCAAGATAGGACTCACACGAGATATGATTATACTGGAGAAAATAGAAGAACATGACGAAATAACTAGAGAGGAAATACCAGAATTTTATGCAGGGAAACGACTTATTGGAATAGCTACTATATTACAAGAATTATCAACAAATTATATGCACAGGAATCCTATTTGGAGCTACTACTCAAGAGAACAAACTATGATTTATTCAACATGCCGAGAAGAACGCATTAATGACATGGAAGAAATAAGACAGTGGGCATTTAGCCTATTGAGACCAGAAGAACAGCCATTGACGCGAGCTATTAGAAAAAATTTTATTTCAGAAGAGTTGATGACAAGATATTGTAAATTAATTAGTCAAAAATATCCAGACCACAAATGTTCTAAGTGTCAAGGAGACAATAATGTAATTCCAGAAGTGCAGCTGGAGTAATAAGAGAAATCTAGAAGACCCGAGATAATATCAGAAGATAATGGAAAGCTAGTGGGAGACAAAAGCAAAAGCGCAGAAGATAGAAAGGAAAGGATGTAAAGTATTTTGTTTGCTTGTAATGCTGTAAAGCAACAATAGTAGATTAGGACATAAAGTATTTTGTTTTTATAGAATAGGATAGACAAGTGTAAAGTTTGCCTTTTGCTTTTTGACTTTTGTACAAAAAAAAAAAATTTCAGCACATGTGAAAAGAAAGTGCTAGTAGGATTAGGTGTAAAGTAGGAATAGAAAAAGGAGATTAGGACATTTGTTAGAATTCTCCTATAAATAGATAGTTTTAGAATTAGAAGAGCAAGACTTTCTACACGGAAAGCACCCTCTCTTGTACACAAAAATATTTTAGAAATAAAATAACAATTTGCAAGCAGATATGGAGCAAGATAAGAGTAAGGTATATTTGTTCATAGATATGCATAGCTAAATTGTTGATTCCTGAGTATCATAGCATGTATAAATAATTTATATTTGTTATTATTTGCTAGAATTATTTGAATCATAATTTCGTATTGTTGACATGAGGAAACAAGGGAAACAATCCGAAAATAATATCCAGAGGTTGAAACCAAGGCGAAAGTATGAGAATGCCGTAATGGGAGTAGACAGAGTGATATTATCTAGGAGGGGAAAGTACCTTGAAAAGTACGGTGTTAACAATAAGAAAGTATGGTTAAGATAAATCTAGTGATAATAATCAAGTGTAATGTTATTAACATGTTATGGTATGAGGGAATTAATCAACAAAAAGCAAGCATAAGAAAAATGAACATGAGCAACGAAATAGAACCTACTTATTTTACCTATTTGCATGATGAAGTAATTTACAATTATAAAATATTAATTTTGTATGTGCTTAGAGACATAGAAATCCCAGATCTAAGAAAATTAATATGGGAAAGAATATTTAGTAATGAAGACTTAGAACTAATAAACCAAGAATGGTATCATATAGAATTGCATGAACTAGACTCAGAACTAGAAGAACTTAATATAAACGACTTAGAATTAGATTCAGATTAATGGAAAAATATTTCGAAGTATGGCAAAAAAGAAGTAAGGTTAAATATAGAATAAAATTTGTTAAAAACCCAAATAAATTAAGTAAACTTTTTAAAATTCTATATACGCAAACTACAAAATATAGGATCCCTGAATCTATTTTAAATAAAACAGCATGAAAAGAAAAAATATGAGGACCACCCCCCAGTTTGGTAAACTGGGGGGTGGTCCTCATAAACTGGGGGGTGGTCCTCATATCTTGATTAATTCCCTCATACCATAACATGTTAATAACATTACACTTGATTATTATCACTAGATTTATCTTAACCATACTTTCTTATTGTTAACACCGTACTTTTCAAGGTACTTTCCCCTCCTAGATAATATCACTCTGTCTACTCCCATTACGGCATTCTCATACTTTTGCCTTGGTTTCAACCTCTGGATATTATTTTTGGATTGTTTCCCTTGTTTCCTCATGTCAACAATACGAAATTATGATTCAAATAATTCTAGCAAATAATAACAAATATAAATTATTTATACATGCTATGATACTCAGGAATCAACAATTTAGCTATGCATATTTATGAACAAATATACCTTACTCTTATCTTGCTCCATATCTGCTTGCAAATTGTTATTTTATTTCTTGAAAATATTTTTGTGTACAAGAGAGGGTGCTTTCCGTGTAGAAAGTCTTGCTCTTCTAATTCTAAAACTATCTATTTATAGGAGATTTCTAACAGATGTCTTAATCTCCTTTTACTATTCCTACTTTACACCTATTACTTTACTATTTTTAACTTTTTACAAAAGTCAAAAGATTCTTATCCTACTTTACAGCTAATCCTACTAGCACTTTCTTTTTACATGTGCTGATAAATTTTGTACAAAAAGTCAAAAGAAACTTTACATTTGTCCCCTATCCTATTTTACTTCTTTCCAGCATCGCAAGCAAACAAAATACTTTACATCTTTTTCTTCATTTTATCTCTTTGTCTTCCACTAGCTGTCTCTTCCACTAGCTTCTGTCTTTATCTCGAGTCTTCTAGTTTTTACTCCAGCTGTACCTCTGGAATTACATCATTTTCTCCTTGGCATTTTGAACATTTGTGATCTGGATATTTGTGATTAATTAATTTGCAGTATCTTGTCATCATTCTTTCTGAAATAAAATTTTTTCTAATAGCTCTTGTTAATGGCTGTTCTTCTGGTCTTAGTAGGCTAAATGCCCACTGTCTTATCTCTTCCATATCTGTAATACGTTCTTCTCGGCATGTTGAATAAATCATAGTTTGTTCTCTTGAGTAGTAGCTCCAAATAGGATTCCTGTGCATATAATTTGTTGATAATTCTTGTAGTATAGTAGCTATTCCAATAATCCTCTTTCCAGCATAAAATTCTGGTATTTCCTCTCTAGTTATTTCGTCATGTTCTTCTATTTTCTCCGGTATAATCATATCTCGTGTGAGTCCTATCTTGATAACTTGAATAACTGGTTTGATCTCGTCGTATAATATCTCGGCTGTGGCTGAATATATCCTGATATAAAATAATGTTCCTTTAGTTATCTTCTTGTATTGCGTAAATGCTCTATGTAGCTCTGGTAATTTAGCTATTTCATCTCCTGTGCTTGTATATACTGTATGTAATAGCCCATAATGGTAGCATGTCGCTACTAGATTCGCACTAGTTTTTGGCTGTGCTATTAGCTTATTATATCCTTGTAAACTCTGGGTTATGTAGTCTTCATCTGGTTTAGTGGTAGTTTTGGATCTTGGATTTTTGTTTAAAAATAATTGGATTTTTGTGGATATTATTTATATATGACTGGGTTATGTGGTTGTAGGTCTTTTTATCCTGGTTGAGGCTTTCTTTATAAGTATTTACTTGTGGAGGTATGAATGGAGTTCTTTGGTTTTTTGGAGTCGGAATATATGGAGTTTCAAATAGTTTATTTAGATTTGTACTGACATATTTTCTTTCTTCTTTTGTAGCTGCCCTGCTGGTAGATGTTTCACCTGCATAAATCAAAGTATTTTGGGTTTTTAGGTGTTTCCCACCGTCACCTTTTAGCTCTGGAATTT
>QJPP01003764.1:0-14291 GCA_003996215.1 Jaltomata sinuosa
GGGTGCCCGGGCGTCCGCCGGTCCTAAACAGTAAAAAGTCATCTGCAGGTGCTCGGTCCGACCGAGGCTAAACATCATCTCAAGTAACAAGAAAACTCAACTAGCACCCCGGCCCTGCCGAGTCTAGCGATAATCGTAAAACTGATGATTTTAAACATAATTTTACTTTCTTGCCCAAAAATCTCCACAAGTGAAATCAACCATTTCCAAATCATTTCCATCAAAAACGGGCCCCCCGGGCCATGCAAGGTTTAAAAAACAGTGCCAGTAGGCCCGAAGCCAAAACCACAGTAAAACACGGATAAAACCTCTTTATATGCATGGAAATGGTATGATCACACACAATAGCTGCCCAGCAGCTCACAATCAACCTATCGACCCTGCACAGGCCCACAGCTACTCAGCAAGCATAACTAGCCTAGAAGGATAATTCTATGCCCGAGACTCGCGGACATTCCCAAAATCCCACCTTCTATGTTCCAGAGTCAACAAGGCCTCACAGGACCACAAGGGTAAATAAATAAAATATATCGACAAATACTACAAATAACGGAGGAACAAAAGTAGGCGGATATGAATAAAGCAGTCGAGGTCTGTGGTACCAACCTAATAAACCAACCCAAGGATGCCCATTAATATAATTTTATTCTATATATGCGGAGTCTAGGGAGATTAAACCGTAACCTACCTGTCGTCCGACGACAAGCTGCTGGAACAACGATGTCCAAGCTCGAACTGCTCCGAGAAAATCCAAAACTAAATCGGAATCGGATTCGGATTTGGGACGGAATAACTTGACGTAGATAATTGATTTCCTTCCCGAAATTAAACACAATGTCAAAATATATCTAGTTCCACCTAATTCTCTCCGTATACGTATGTAGAAGGTGGCCTTTAATGCTGCAACATCACTTTCTAATATATAACAAGAATGGAAGGAGAATTAAATGCTGCCAAACTTTTAAAGTTTGGCAGCTATATATATTAAGTATGCAATTCAACATTTGCTGCCAACTTCCCAAAGGATGCCACCTTTCCACTTGCTATATGCTGCGTTAGCCCTCCACTTCCACGTGGAAGTGGAGGTGGCAACCAACCCGATCCGTTAAGTATATACTCGGGTATTGCATAAATTCGTGGTAAAATAAATATAATATTTTAAATATACCATAATTCATAGAAAATTATTTCAAATAAAACCTACTATATTAAAATAATAAATTTTAACATAACTAAATTTATTATCTCCGTTAAAATATTATGGAGTATAAAAACTTTATAAAATAAATACGTATACACTTATATCGTATCAAATATATTTTTCAAAGGGTATAATAATATAATTTTTACCAAATTCAACTTTTAAATAAATATTTCAAATACACGCACGATGCTAATAAAATTCTTAAGTTTAGGCTCGTAATTCGCCTACGCACGATTTCGATATTCAAGAATTCTCTCGGGATCCTCCCTAATGTTTTATAACTGTTTCGGAACTGATATGGCATTTTAAAACTTGACGTCGAGGCTTAAATCGCGTTTAACCCGACCCGGTTCGCGACCCGATTCGCAACCCATTTTCTGCCAGACAGTCCGCGGTAAAACAGTCATAACTCTTTGCTCCGAGATTATTTGGACGTGCGGTTTTGTGCGTTGGAAACTAGACTCGTAAACCTTCGATTTGGTATTTCGGGGGACTTCTAACTCTTTATATATTGGGAGAAAAGTCCTGATACATTTGACCCAAGGTTCAGAAAATTTGTTAAAGGTCTTACGATATCTTTTGTCGATTTGCTTGACTTCAAAACTTAAACGTGGGAATGACCGGAAGGGTCATTACATGTGGGTGCAATCCACCTACCCCCCATGATAGTAAATATGGTCTTTCACGTGACTAGAAGCATGCTCCACTTAATCCAAATGAAGAGCCTATTTGGTGGAGCAGCCCATGAAGACGCCAAGCGACATATTTGGAATTTTGTGGAGATTTGCCAACCATACATCATTCAAAATATCTCCCAAGAGTCCATCAGATTACGCCTATTCCCCTTTTCCTTGACTGGGAAAGCCGCGACGTGGTTGGAGGAATTGTCGGATGATTCCATCACCTCCTGGGACGAGTTGGTTGAGGCATTTACATCGAGGTTCTTTCCTCCATCTCGAATGATGCAGTTAAGTGTTGAGATCACCAACTTTAGGCAACTCCCGGATGAGTCTCTTCATGAGGTTTGACTAAGATTCAAAAAGAAGCTTCCCTTGTGTCCAAATCATGAGTTGTCAAACAATGTGTTTCTACAAAGCTTTTATAGATCATTGAACTCTATGAATAAGTCGGTGGCTGATAATCTTGGAGGAGGTACTTTCATGGACTTGGACTTTCCCATTGCCTCGACTATGTTAGAGAGAATGCCATAGACCAATCAAGCTTGGCATACAAGAGAAACAAATGTTCCAACTTCGGGAGGACCCTCATCCATCTTGGTTAATGAAATAAGGAAGAAGGATGAGGAGTGTGATGAGAAAATGGCCAAAATGATGACACAAATTGATTTAATGGCCAAGCATGTAATGGGAGCTGGGGGTGCTAAGACGGTGAATGCCATAAGTACACCGAAAATCAAAACTAGTGATGATGAGCTCATGACTATGGTTAAGGGAAAGCTATGTTTTGTGTCGGCGGGTTATCATCCCAGGTATTATCGCCCGAGGGAGGAGAACCAAGATTGGATTCGAGACAAAGAAAGAGACAAAAATTAGCGGGATAGAGACAAGGATGGCGATCGCTTTAATCACCGGAGCTCTAGTCCTTACATTCCCTCGAATAATGCAGACTCTCTCTACCAACCGAGCACAAGCAACCCCGGCCAATCCAAGTTGGAGGACATGCTGTCCTTGGTTCTCAAAAAGGTAGATAGAACAAATTCGGGAGTGAGTGAGTTAAAGAGTGAAGTTTCAACACTTCATCAAACTGTGAGCTCTCACTCAGCCTTGATCAAGCATCTTGAGGCCCAAATAAACCAACTCTCAAGCCAAATGAGCCCAAGGATGAAAGGGACATTGCCTAGTGACACCATCACTAACGCAAAGAATGATTGATTGAGGTAGTATCATCGTGCCGCGACGTTAAATCAAGCGCTGCTTGGGAGGCAACCCAAGTTTCTTTCTTTGTTTTTAGCTATCTTTTGTTGTTTTTGGTGTTTTTGTAGGGAATGTATGGATGATAAAATGAACAAGGGAAAGCAGGGAAAAAAGGGGTCGTGCGGTGGACTGTACCGCACAAGTATTTTGTGTGTGTCGCACAGCCTACCGCATGCCAAATCAGAATGCCTGAAGGAAATTTGAAAAATTGGAGGTGACTTGCGCTGGGCCGTGCATACCGCACGAGCCCAAGTGCACGTCACACCTCCATTGCATGGTGAAATAGATGCCTGGGCAAACCCAAGGGAGAAAAAGGGGCATGTGTGATACGCCATGCAGTCCGCACATTGTCTGGTGAAAATCACATGTCTTGGTGCACAAGCCGTAAGTTTGAATTTTAATTGACCTAACCCGTTGACCGACCTGACCCGAAGATGACCCGTCCAACTTTTCTTCTTCTTTTCTTTTAAAATTGCCTCTCTTCTCCTTTTCACCATCTTTTCTCTCCAACTCCCAAAATTCTCTCCCAAATGTTTTCCAAACCCCTCAAACCTCCCCAAAAATTTTCTTCTTCTCTCACCCAACCATCTCCACCACTCCACTACCATCGCCGTTGTCACTCTCTGGGAAGGTCCCGTGGGTCACCATTGTTGAAGAATAAAAGGCATCAATTGTCACTCCTCTCTTCATAATCAACACTTGTGGTAAGTTCCCCCGATGTTAAATATTTGTTTTTATGAAGGTTGGGAACTCATATTATGAAGCATACTTAGTAGAATTGCCATGTTGATTTTGGGTAAGATCCGAAAATTTTGGGTCCCCAATTTTGAGTTGTATTGATGATATTGCTATATGTCAACTTGGTAGAACTTTAATTTTGTTAATTTATATTGATTGGTAGTGGTTTTTAGCCTTGAATTATGTGTTGGGGTAAAGTCTGAGTAACCCACTCGTGACTAACGAATGATTTGGCCCGAGGATAGATCGGGTGACATCATTCTTAAGGGGAAGTAATCATTTGTCATGAGGTTTGGTTGAACATCAATTAGTAAGGCTGAAAGTTGTTGATTGTATGCCCATGATCTTTAATGAAACTCTATTTGGGGGTGTGTGATCTTTTGATGGAGAGGGATTAATTGTTGCTAAATTTTTTTGTTGGTACCCATTGTTTCAAGTAGGGCTTGATGTTCCCGATGGTAGATGGGGTAACGTCCATCTTAAGGGAAATTGGTAAGTTCCTTTCTTGCTTGTTTGTGTCAATGAAAATTCGGAGAAGTCTGATTACCCGAAAGTTGTGGTCATGATATCCCGTGTGCCCTTGTTATTATTGATTGGGTAGTTGCATGGTGCCGAGAGCCGAAGCACATCTTTCTCTATGGATCATATGCGTAACCCACAAGAACATAAGGAACCAAAAATTCCAATTGTGCTTTGGTGCGCTTCACATATGATGTATAGATCTTATTGTGCGAGTTGCACGAGGCATCACACCAAGTTGAAAAGAAAAAGCAGGTCACTGATCTGGGGGGCGATGCCTGGTGTGACACACACTATTGATGGTGCGAATCGCACCAGCTTCGCACCTCAACGAAAAATACCTGAAGGTTTCTGTTTGCTTGTGCGATGGCACATGCGACACACACTCCTTCTGGTGCATTTCGCATGCGGTCCACACTAGCCAACAATTACCTACTTTGTTTTTCCAATCCGTTTTATTCCATCCTATGTAGTGGCTTACTTCTTTTTAGGTTTGTTTTTATTTTTTTCGCTTACACTCTCTGTATGCAGAACATGTCTTTTAACAGGGGTAACCCCGCTAGGAGTTCACACAGGCCAACAACTCCATCCTCCTTCAAGCCCATTTCAAAGGGGAAAAAGAAAGTCTCATCCTCTCGTGACAAAGTCTCAGACGAGGAGAGGATTCGATTCTAAATGGAGGGCATTGATGTGCCACCATTCTACGACACATTTGACTCCTTTAACTAAGAATAATCGTGAGTTTTCAAGCAACCGTTGTTGTTTTTGATGTTTTTATGTTGGAATTGCAGGAAATAGGGACAAACGTAGAAAAGAAAGGAAATACGATCAAAAGAGCGCCACTGGTTAACAGTGACGGCCACCATGATGGGCCGTCACACATGTGACGGTCCGTCAAGTAGACCGTCAAGTTGAGGCAGCACACTGCCTAGTGGCGACGGCCACTGTGACGGTCCGTCACACATGTGACGGTCCGTCAAGTTGAGGCAGCACACTGCCTAGTGGCGATGGCCACTGTGACGGTCCATCAAGCATGTGACGGTCCGTCACCCAGACCGTCAAGTTGAGGCAGTACGCGCGACTCGGATTCCGAATGTTTTTGGGTTTATTTCCTGGACTCCTATAAATACCCTAAGTTAGGTTTATTTTATGCATTTATTAGAAGTTCATTACCCAATAGTTCTAGGATTATTTTGAGCGAGAATTTGAGAGGAAAACACTACTCAATCACGTTTTCTTCTTGATCATCTTGTTCTTGATCGTTCTTGGGATTTTTAGACTCTTGTTCTTGAAAAGCTTGAAGCTTGTGTTCATCTAATTTGTAAGAACTCTTTCTTATTATTATGAATACTATTTCTTCATTCTTTCGTTTTGCAAACATGAGTAACTAACTTCCCACAACTAGGGTTATGGGAGCCATGACAAAAGTAGCAATATAGATTCCGGGTAGCGTAGGGTTCAATCTTTATGTTGTCACGTGGTTAATCATTCAATTACTAACGTCTTCTAGTGGTTGCAAACATTAGAACATGCCTAGGTTTAATTTGCTTGAGTAAAGAGATTAAAACCGGAAAATTTGATTAACTACAAGGATTCGAGACTACCAACTCTCGTCTCATGATTAATGCTGTAACTAGATTAATCTACTTGATGTTTAGGATTGAAATAAGAAAGTTCACCTTTTCAAGTTCGAGAGAGTTGAAAAGGAAATTTGTCTAATTGGTTGAGAAACGTTTAGACGATATCATGAATTCAATCACATCGTGATATGCATATAGAGCAAACCCGGTTAAGCCTTGAGTCGAAGTTGTTACGACGCCATGGTGAACACTTCCCTAGTTCACTCTCATATTGATTATTAATCGCACATTGTTATTAGCTTTGGTTAAATATTGTTCACACAACACCCCCCCAATTTACCGGAAACTATCGACTACTAGTCATTTAATTCACTATCGATTTAATTTGCACCTTATTCCCTGTGGGATCGACCCCAACCTTAGTTGGGTTCTATATTTGACAGCGACCACTTACGCTTCATATTTGGAGTCGTAATTTGGGCGTATCAAATTTTGGCGCCGTTGCCGGGGAATACGGTTGTTTATTAAGTCCGGCGTGTTTATTTGACTCTTAGTCATATTTCCTGATTTTACTTTTATTTGTTGTTTTTGTTTATTACAGGGTGCTGAGTTGTGCATGCCAAGTACCCGACGCTCGGGTGAACCAATATTACCCTACGACCCCGAGCTCGCAAGAACGCTAAGGCAAACCATGGCCGCACAACAAACGGAGGCAGCAAGGCTCGCTGCAGAACAACAGGGTCAACAAGATCAGCATCACTTGAATGCCGAAGATATAGAGGATGATATTGCATTAGATGGAGTCAGTGCTACAGGCACCATTATTCTTCCTCCACTAGTGCCCGGGGCTAAGTTCAACATAACTAGCACAATGCTCCAGCTGTTGAACTTAAAGGGATTATTCCGAGGTATGGCTGGTGATGATCCAAACCGACACCTGATGAACTTTGTGGGTATCTGCAAGTCGTTCGAATTGCCTGGTGTAAGTCAGACCGCTATTAGACTCAGGTTGTTTCCATTGTCTCTATCTGATGAGGCAGCATTATGGTTAACAAAGCTAACCCCCGACTCTATCGCAACTTGGGGAGAGTTGAAAGGAGCTTTCCTAGAAAGGTTCTTTCCTCCCTCTAGGATGATACAGTTGAGGGATGAAATTAGCAATTTCAGACAACAACCTCATGAGGCGTTACATGAGACATGGTTGCGGTTTAAGAAGAAGCTGACACAATGCCCTAACCATCAGTTGACCGATAATTTCCTAATGCAGACATTCTACAGGGCACTAAATTCGGCTACCAAGCCGACACTAGATAATGCAGCAGGTGGAGCGTTTATGGGTCTCACTTTCATCGATGCCACAGCTATTTTGGACTGGCTTACTAAAACCAACAGGGCCTGGCATACACGGGACACCGAGATGGCTGCTAGCACTCATGCAGTCGGTATGTCTGCAGAACAACGCAGGAGAGAGGAAGAGCGGGACCAAGATATGGCCCATCTGAAAACACAAATGGACCTACTGACAAAACATTTGCTGTCAGCAGATATGGAGAAAGTAAAAGTTGTGGGTTCCCAAAGTAGAGCATTAGATTCGAGTCTGATGAGGAGGCGAATTATGTGGGGGGTTTCCAGGCCAATGGCCAGGGAAACCAAGGTCGGAACTATCAGAGGGACAACTACTATGAAAAAGCTGGCTACAGAGATCGTGATCAGGGGAACTGGAAGAATAACACTGATAGAGGTGGGTTGTACGTACCAACTGGTAACAGGGAAAGAACTAGCAATGAGACAGGGACGTCCAAGTTAGAGAATATGATGGCAAAGTTGTTGTTGAAGGTGGAATCTACTGACTCCGGAGTCAAGGAATTGCAATCTGAATTATCATCATTAAGTTAGTTGGTGAATTCTCATTCCACCTCAATCAAGCAGTTAGAGAAACAAATGAGTCAAGTCTCGTCGTCTCTAAACCAAAGGAAAGCTGGAACATTGCCGAGTGACACCATTCAAAACCCGAGAAGCGACGGAAATTGTATGGCAATCACCACCAGAAGCGGTAAGACATTATCTGAATCACATCCGGTAGTTCAGACCCAGAGAGGTAGCATTGCTGAGAAAGACGAGTTAGTAGATGCTGAAAATATGGTCGATGAGGGTGTGAAAGTGTCTGTTGAAAAACACAGCACGGAAGAAGATGCTACTCAAGTGCTCACGGATAAAAGCAAGGAAGTTGAAAAGGAGATGAAGTTTGTATTTGATGCTGAGTGTTTGAAGGCGTTTGAATGCCTGAAAGAAAAGTTAGTGGATGCTCCTATTATAATTGCCCCGGATTGGTCTAAACCGTTCGAAGTAATGTGCGATGCGAGTGGTGTGGCGCTTGGAGCTGTTCTGTGACAGAAGCGAGACAAACTTTTTCACCCCATTTATTATGCTAGTAAAGAATTGAATGGGGCGCAAAAGAACTACACAGTGATAGAACAAGAGCTGCTGGCTGTTGTATACGCCTTTGAGAAATTCAGAGCATACTTACTTGGTACAAAAGTGGTGGTGCACACAGATCATGCAGCCTTGAGGTATCTGATGACCAAAAAGGATGCAAGACCTCGACTAATCCGATGGGTGCTATTGTTGCAGGAATTTGACTTTGAAGTCAAAGATCGGAAAGGGTGTGAGAACCAGGTAGCGGATCATCTGTCCAGGCTTAAGAGGGAAAAGAACGTAATAGAGGAACCGGAGATTGATGATGCATTCCCGGATAAGCAGGTGATGGTTGCGTCATGTGATATGGTGCCTTGGTACGCTGACTTCGCAAATTATGCGGTGAGTGACATGATCCCGAAAGATTTGAACTTCCACCAGAAAAAGAAGTTTCTCCATGATGCAAGTAAGTTTTTCTGGGATGAGCCGTATTTATTCCGGTTGTGTGCTGACAACATAGTGAGGAGATGTGTACCGGAAGCTGAAATGACAAGCATCTTGCAAGCTTGCCATTCGTCCCCAGTTGGAGGACATCATGCGGGTAATCGAACCGCCCGAAAAATCTTACAGTGTGGTTATTATTGGCCGACAATCTAGAAAGATTCATATGAATTTGCCAAGTTCTGTGATCAATGCCAATGAAGAGGAGAAATCTCTCGCCGACAAGAGCTACCCATGTCCACTATTTTGGAGGTTGAATTGTTTGACGTATGGGGAATAGATTTCATGGGCCCTTTTGAAAGTTCTTACGGGAACCGCTACATCTTGGTAGCGGTGGATTATGTGTCAAAGTGGGTAGAGGCAGTTTCTTTGGCCGATAACGAAGGGAGAAGTGTGGTGGCGTTCTTAAAAAGAAACATCTTTGCTCGGTTTGTCACCCCTCGCACAATCATCAGTGATGGAGGTTCACATTTTTGTAATAAGGTGTTCCGGGCTGCTCTAGCAAAATATGGAGTGAAGCAACACAAGGTAGCCACACCTTATCACCCCCAAACCAGTGGGCAAGTCGAGGTGTCAAACCGGGAGATTAAAGAGATCTTGGCTAAGTCTGTGAAGGTGAACCAGCGAGATTGGGCGAGGAAGCTGGATGACGCACTCTGGGCGTACCGAACAGCGTTTAAGACGCCAATAGGTATGTCTCCTTACCAATTTGTTTTTGGTAAAGTGTGTCACTTGCCCGTGGAACTTGAGCACAAGGCCCTTTGGGCGCTCAAAAAGTTAAATCTCAGTTGGAAAGAGGCATCAGAACTAAGGTTGGAACAATTGAATGAGATGGACGAGTTCCGATTGCGAGCATATGAGAGGTCCGCTCTCTACAAGGAACGAATGAAGCTGTACCATGACAAGAAGATTGAGAAAAGGGAGTTCAAAGTAGGGGACTTGGTATTGTTGTTCAACTCCAGGTTCAAATTATTTCCCGGGAAACTCAAATCCAAATGGTCCGGACCATTAAAAGTACACCAAGTGTTCCCATCCGGTGGGGTCGAGCTCGAAAATAAAGATGGTGAGTTGTTCAAAGCCAATGGGCAGAGGATAAAGCAATATCTGGGCCTCCCGGAGGAGGTACATGATCTGTCTTTTGTGTATCTTGATGAAGTCTGAGTAATCAAGACACCCGCGTTGTGCCGCGACGTTAAATCAGGCGCTGTATGGGAGGCAACCCATAGATTGTTGTTGTATTATAGTTTTAGAAAATTTGATTTGTTAGAAATGGTTAATTTGTGCGTTGAGTGTGCAGGTACAAAAATGTGGAAGTAACAACACCATTCTGTCTAGGAGTGACGGTTCTAGTTGACGGACCGTCACGCCTGCGACGGCCCGTCACACGGACCGTCACATGTTGACAGAATAGTCATACCCACTGCCTACTTATGACGCACCACGTGATGGAACATCAAGTAGTTGACGGACCATCACGCCAGGCAGCCGCATCAGGTAAGTTTTAATGTAGGGCGACCCGACCCAAAACCAAACCGACCCGTCCGAAATATATTAAAACATCTTCTTCATCATCCAACTCACATTCTACTCTAAAGCTCCAAACCTCCATTAAAATTTAAATCCTTTTTTCCCCAAGCAAGTCCCACATCCCCATTGTCCTTTCTCCACCTTGTTCAAAACGCAAGAAACCACAAGTTCCCGCTAGTTCTCCATCGGTTCATATAACTCAAAAAGGTAATAGCGATTTCTTCTTACTAACAAAATCAAGGTATGTTGCTAAACTCTTCATAGTTGGATTTAGTGAGTAACACGGGGCGAATTATTGGAGGTGTAGTCGGGCGAATTGTTGGGTTTATGTATTTGTGAAATTATGTAAATGTTGTTGGGTATGAGTGGTATTGTTGTTTGAAATCGTAAGTTCGACATGGGTGAAGTCTTGAGTAACCCATGAACTTAATTACTTGATGGGTGGTGACCTTATGAAATCAAATCCCACAAAAAAATAGCAATACCTCTAATTGAGCACAAGGTGTTCGATGAAATGCCTCAAAGAAGGAGAAAACTCGCTGTCTAGCAATGACGGTCGGCGTGACGGCCCGTCACACCTGTGACGGTCCGTCAGCCAAGCCGTCAACAATAGACAGTTCACTGTCTTAGAGTGATGGTCGGTGTGACGGTCCGTCACACCTGTGATGGTCCGTCACCCAACCCGTCACTCCGAGACAGTAGGTATCGTTGAGTGTGTTCTTTTTCTCACATGTTTGAACTTGTTCACGTGCAGGTACATGGCACCCAAACAACAACCGCTTCGCGGTCAAACACAAAAGAAGAAAGAAAGGATCGCTACAACTCGGACCCTAATTGATGAATCGAGTAGCGACGAAGAAGCAGTTGGAGCCCAGACTTACCAGACTAGGCTGGCTACACGAAGAACCACCCAAGTCTCCCAGTCTGAAGAGAAGAGTGGGTCATCTAGCAGTAAGTCGGGGAGCGGTAGTGGATCGGATGAAAGTGGTAGCTCCAGCCCCAATCCGGAGGATGTAGGTGGTCCCAGAGAATCGATCCGGTGGGCATTAAAGGATGCTCAGAAGCACTATCTTGACTGTCTTACCAAAACGATGTCAAGAAGCCACAAAAGACCGATAGCCGAAGAAGTGCAAATCATGACCACAGATCTGCCTGAATACCCAGTTCTCCAGTCACAGTTTCAGAGGTATCAGCTCGAGTGGATGAGCTCGCCCCCGGGATTCTATTATCCAGAACTAGTCCGGGAATTCTATGCCAACTATTTGGCACTGTTGGAGAGCAGATGTGAACCAGGAAAAGGGGTTAAAACAGCACCAAGGCAGGACAGGGTGCCAGTTCGGGGTAAACAAGTGAACATCTCACGGGAAATGATCAACAGAGCCGTCTTTGGCCCTGAATACATCCCTCCACCTGATATGCCAGAGTTTCATGACAAGATTTCCAATGCCTACTCACAGAGACCATGGTTAGCCCAAACATTGACTGATGGCTCACCATCGTGGCTAACTCAGAGGGCAAGGATATCGAAGCAATCACTAAGCTTCGTAGCCAAGTTTTGGTGGGCGGTTGTGCGGCTCAAGTTATTTCCAACAGGAGGAGACAATAATTTGGATGAGGGAAGAGCCATCCTTGTGGCTAGCTTGATAGCCGGGTACGTCATCAACTTCGGAATGATAATTGCAGAGGAGAAGCGGACCTGGGCCAAAAAACTACTTTTTTGCTGCCGTTCCCGTGTCTAGTGACTGAGTTATGCAGGCGTGCAGAGGTGCCAATATGGGATGGTATTGATAAGCAAGTGACAGCGTCATCAAAGCAGAATATTGACAAATCAAGGGATGACACTAAGTTTGAAGTGAGGGTTCACAAGCCTCAGATCTTCGAAGAGCCAACCACAACCATCTCCGAGGCAACCGACACCCCATCAGGCACAGAAATGCCACTTGCGGTGTTTGATCCGAAAATGTCACAGACAGCGAGAGCTACTGCTGAAAGCTCTGGCACTACGGCAAGGCCTCCTCTACCACCAGAATATCATATGAACCCCCAAAATTTTGCTAAGATGTTGCAAAAGCAGAAACAGTTGGATAAACAAATTGCTGCATGGACGGACTTGTTTAAACCCACCATTGTTGAAGCAATATGGGAGGCTCTGAAGCTATTCGAGGGGCTGCGTGCAAGGGTAGATGCGATGGAAACCCGGATGGATGCAAGGCTAAACGAAATGAGCATCCCGGACCTGGCGAGATTTGATGCGGAGCTAAAGAAGGTGAAAAATGATATCACAGTCCTCAAGCAAGAAAAGGCGTTTTATGAGGAGACGTCGGAGTTCGTGGACTTGGACGAAGAAACCACGATAGTGGATTTGATGGGTCGGACACTGAAAATTAGTGAACCCCAAACACGTGAAAGTGGGGTAAAGAAATCAAAGAAGAGAAAGCACAAAAAGATATCAGCTGAGGAGGACGAGTTAGAGGTCGCGAAGCAGCGATCGGTAATAGATGAGCAGCTGCGACAGGAAAGAGTGCGTGCCCAAGCAGGTGGGGCATCTTCCAGTTCTGTACCGGATTCTAAAAAGACCCCAGATGATGATGAGCCGTGTACGGAAACCTAGGTTTCCCAGGTACCCTTATTCCTTTATTCTGAATATATGTTTCCTTGAGCATTGAGGACAATGCTAAATTCTTTTGTTAGGGGTAGGAGTACCACCACCGGAGGTTTTTGTTGCCGTGTTTCTTTTCCTCCGGTGTGCTATCTAGTAGAACCGGCATGGTTAGATTGTCGTTTAAATTTTAAAAATTGTGATGTCCGTAGCAAGCATGGCTTTTTGAAAATTTAACTAAAAGGAGCCCCCTCTGAAAAAGATTTTGTACTTATGTTTGAAACGATTGACTGTCTGGATCCTTGGATGTCATTGTGTGGTTATGATTGGAATAAGTATGCTTGATAGTTGTTGTCTTGATAGTTGGTAGTGGTATGGTTCTTGGTGCCAAGTGTGTGTGAGCATATTGTTATAAATTCTTACTCTGTGCATGCATCTAGAACTTGCCCGGTCTATTTTGCTAAGTTTGAAGTTGGTTGCTTAGGAAAGGATCACAGGCCCTTTTTGTGTGCACTCCACCTAGCCTATAAGACCGTCCAAATGTAAATAATCCCTTTGATCCCTATTTGAGCCAAAATTGACCCTGTTCTTTCAGTAACCAGTCACCGTTCCTTGTTTAAACTTTGAATCACTATTTTGGCCCTGGTCCTTCCTTGGACATCGTGCACCTCAACTCAGGCAATCAACCTAAGTTGAGGGTGGCTACTATAGAGGTAAATGATAAGAAAATTAGGATGGATAAAATTGGTTGTGAAGAGCATGAAAACTCCGGGTGTGTGTCTAAGAAAAGAAAGAAAAAGAAACGAAAAGGAGATGTAAAAGAACGAAAAAGAAATAAAAAGAGTTGTCAAAATAAAGAGGCCGCACCTGTAGCTAGAAACAAGGGAATAAAGGGGTGAATAAGGATGGACAAAGAAAAGTTATGTGGAAATAGTAGGTCGGTGATTCCAAGGAGGGTTTAGTCACTATTCCCCAAACATATCCTACCTACACCCGAAGCCTCATTACAAGCCAAAACAAGTCCTGTAGTGATCCCGAGCGGCTTTCTAAAGAACTGAAATAGAATAGTAAGGGCAAGCCTATGGCATCGCATGTGCATTGTTTGAAATCGTTTGTGAGTGCGAGAGTCTTACCTAGTCCTAAATTTTGTGCGTGGGACTTCTTTGTGGTGAGGGCACCAAGATCTCTGTATTGTCTATTGACTGTTAGGGTAGCTGCGCGTGTGTATGCATAATGTTCTATCATATCGAAATGACATGTCTGGATCCTTGCAA
>QJPP01003765.1:0-28077 GCA_003996215.1 Jaltomata sinuosa
CAGAGAAGAGGCTGATGATACCTCTACCTATGAAAAGATTCCAAAGAGAGAAATGATATTTCTCCTGGAAAACTCTGATATTCAGAGAAAAGAAGAACCTTGGAAAATATTCCAAAGGTATTTAATCAAAGGATTATATTCGGGTGAGTCATACAAAACCCGAGCTTATTACGAGACAATTCTCATAAGTACAGGAAGTGCGGAATTCCAGCATTTCAGTGGTTATAACGCAGACGAGAATGTTTATAACTTCTCAAAGATGATAATCAAACAGATTATATCTGTTGAAGATTGGGGAATATCCACAATGAAAGAGAGGCAACTGAGCCTAAAAGGCGTACCCATGAATTTTACTTACTGGGACTACGTCCATGCTTTTGATAAAGCTCTCATTTATAATAACGAGAAGCACAAGTATACTTGGTTTTTAAAAATTTGTGCGAAGATATTCGCAGAACCCATTCCTAACTAGTTTCTAAATTGGTGGTCATACCACGGCCCAACCGCAAAGATTTTGCCCGATCCATTTTTTAAGTTATACAAAGAGTGGGCGAAAGTATCACCCAAACTCAATGAGATATATCTCATGGATCATATTTGTTATATTGAAAAAATTGATCAAATTTATTTCTTTATTGAATTTTCTATTCCATGGATCCATAAATGGACCCCGGAAGTAGATTATAATGAAGAACAAATTTCATGTTTATATCGGAATTTTTATAACAACTTTTGGGATAAGCTAATGAAGCAGGATCCCACAACAAAACTGTTATATGGACAAGAGATATTAGATCTGATTCAAGCGAAGATCCAAGAATATAGTCTTGCCCCCCAACAGGATGTTTTTATACAAGATAATTCAGTCCGTAATATGGCCAGAAAGATATCCTTTCAAGGTGGAGATAAAGAATAAATGATAAAAAAATATCTGGATGAAATCAAGAAGAATCTGATGTTAAACATAACCCAGTATGAAAAATCAGACACTTCAATGAGAAGTGACGCCAGCAGTGATACAGTAGAAGCACAGGAAGCCCAACTCAGTGAATCCGTTCCAGAAGATATGCTGGAAAAAGCGGAAGATTTCCTACGGAGGCTAAAGGGAAACGACAAGATATGAACAGTTACTTGATAAGTTCAAACTACAGTAGATAAACTGTGTAAAACACAGATGGGTCCCATTAGGAACTGTAGAAAGATTCCAAAGGTTTTATATTTCCCTATAAATAAGGGAGTCTTTTGTAGATAGAGGAGCAGGTTTTAAAAAAACCATTCTCATAAGTTTTTAGTTTTGTCTCTTTCTCTCTCTCTCTAAATATTGTAAAGGTTTGCCGGAGATCAACCAAAATATATATAAGAAAGTTTTTCAAGGTAATAATTTCTCTTGTCTTTTATTTATCTCCCCTTCCTCAAGCAACGCCGTGACTATGTCCGGCTAAAACTTAGTTGTATCTATGTCGACTGACTAATTTCGCTTTTGTATTCACCATGAAAGATCTAGACTTTATCTAGATATAGATAAATTTATATATGGTTTCTTGACTTGGTTCTGAGATGGTGGCACAGTCAGATCTGATACTATTGTTATTAGCTTTGTCTTAGTGACTTCGTCTAGCCAGCCGTGGTCTCAAGCCCGTTAAAGGAGAAAAAGGGCGTCTCTACCCGGTTAGAACTGCTAGACACATGGGTTTAATAACAATATGTACTGGATCTCGACAGGCCCCTTGCTTGGATAAAAGCTTTAACAGCCTCCATACAGTTATCAAATCATAAATAAATCTGTATATATCTCGATTCTTAAATCCATTTAAGGATGCTTGACTTGCTAGATCATTGACTATGGCGGACTACCGCCCGGTCTCCGATCATGCCTCTACTGGTATCAGAGCCTAGGAAACTTTCATGGTAAATATAAGATTGAGGTGAAGTTACGAGACATAGGTACAACTCTGTCTTGATGGATCTCGGTGAGATAAGTACTAAAAGTACTCGTCTAGAGGAGGTACATATACCTCAAAATCTTGATTTACTTAATAAATGGACTATTCCAAAGGTTGATATCAAAACCATTTATGATTATGGTTGGTTTGATAAACTCTCTTCTAAGCAATTGATAAAAACTACTGAGCAATCTCTTGCTTTAAATTCTTCTGAACAGACTATTAATTTGTTAAACAAACGTGATATTGATTTATATAAACATCGTTATAATTATCTGCATATTGGTATGGTTCAAATTGCCTTCAAACCTTTGACCCTTAAAGGGTTGCCTGAAACTTTTCTAGCTGCTCTCAGAGATGCTAGGAATTTAAATTTTCGTCAATCTTTAATGGGTTCAATTGAATCTACAGTGGCCTATGGCCCAGTATATTTTAATACTCAGCCCAATCTGCAGTTATCTCTTTCTGATGTTAATATCATCGATGCTTTAACTTTAAATGTTAAAACACATGGGTATAATTACGTGCCTGATTCAGAACTGATATGTTTATCTTACAGAATTTATTTTAAGTTGTTATCTACTTTATATATATATATATATATTTATTTATATATAGTGTATATATTTAACATTGAGTATATATACATTTACTACGCATGAATTATACAAAAAATTAGGCGTGAAGGATTACAGTGCATTGACTTTTTTCTATCCTAATTATTTTCATCATATTGGAAGAAAAATAAGAAAAGCTACAAAAATATATTTGCTTGTTAAAAAAGAAGAAGAGTAGACCTTTTTTTTTTAAAAAAAAAAGAGCAGAAAAACAAAAAAAAAGTAGCCAAAAAAAAATAACAAAAAATAAAAAAGAGAAGATCGAAATAGCACAAATTTGAAAATTCAATTCCTTGGCCATGCTGATGAATTCGGGGGTGCTGCTTTTGCGATGCAGGTTCAGACACTCCGGACGAAAGATATCCACGTTAGACTATGAAATCTTAGCTATTGGCGAGCCCTACTTTCTCTTGGAGTATAGTCTTTCATTATAGTTTTATTTAGCTTATAGGTTAGGCATTGCCTTGTCCCAATAAAATATTGTATTCATGTTATGTTTGAGACTTCATGGATAGATGAGTATAAATATTCAATTGTGTAAACTCTACCAATTTTTTTCTATTTATTTGATATCTCATGATTTACTATTTTGAACTTAATGAAAGTACTTTATGAGTGGAAATCTTTCTTTTTTTAGTTGAAAGTAATTTTTTTATTTCAATCAGTGAACGTTTTTGTACAGCTAACTCTGTTATACTCCAGAGTCGGTACTCATTAACTACCTGAACAACTATTGATCAATTAAACATAAGTAAAACATAGCCTATACAGGGTATCTAGCTAACTTCTCTATGATGCAGTACCATTTACACATGGATTGACCTTTGATATGCAACTGCAGACTGATATCTCTGATGAGTTGGATGTTTGTCTTGCACTTCATTTGAAATCTTCTAGTGTTCCTCTCAAGTGAATGTCATGTTAAATACTTTACCTTATGGTATGAATTTATTCATCTTTTTTCATTTACATTTCAAGTGAATGTCATGTTAGCTGGATCGCTCGGGCAAGTTAAGGCTTTGAGTGTCGGTTTCGCCCAATAAAAAATTCAGGGCGTGACACATACGAGAGAATGTTTGAAGACACATAGTTATGATCAGGTTCTCAAACCTAGCCATCTAAGGGGTTGGAATGAATAGAAGGCTAGTCTCTACAACTGATTAAGTAAGCCTATAAATCTTATTTAGTCATGCAAATATAGTTATCTTGGACAAGCTAGGAAAGACTGAAGTTGCTAATGCCTACAAATTCAGAAAGCTTACGAACTTTGCCGAAAATCGAGGGTAAACTACTACAAGCTTACAAATCTTGTGTAGTTAGATTATTTGTATTAACATGAAGCTGTAAGTGTTGAACAACAAAGAAACTGGTTCTAGGAGGATGATTGTCCACATAGGAGCTGAGCGTAAGGAAAAAATGCAGATCACAAGCTTATGAGGATTGAAGATGCTACATGATTTCACATGAAAATATATGATACTAATATGATTTTGTCAATATCAAAAAGTAATTTGTTGAAGCACTATGATTTGTGAATCTACATTTAAAATTATGTGGTGTATTGATGATTGACAAATTGTGTATGATAGACAATCTATATAAAGAAGGAAGAGTGAAGACTGAAGATTCAAGAACCAGGTCCTTACAGGTCTCCAAGATTAGTTTGGTTGTGTACTAAGTACTCAAAGAACTAGGTAATTTGAGTAACTATTCAAGAAAGTAAATTGCGTAAGATAAATGAACACAAGAATTTTACATAAAAAAACTCCTTGATCAAAGAAATTAAAACCATGACCTACATTGCGTAGGACTTCTCCCAATATCTTTCACTAAACTCGTGCCCAACTCCAAACTAGATTTACAACCGCCCTTGTAACACCTACACAAATTGTTCGCAATAGTTTCTCTTCTTTTCTCTTAGTATTTACGATTCTACCCTGATCAATAAAGTTTCTTACAATAAATAAGACAACACCTACTACAATCTAAATAAAGTAATCAAGATACAATCTTGGAACCACGCTAAAAAATAACTATTATAAACTAAAGAACTGTATAGATAAAACTTGATAAAAATATGTTCTTTGTTGCAGCAACGACTTCTCTTCGAGACTCATTATATAGAACTGGGAATGCTTTGAGGACTCTGTCCTTGGATGTGGTCATACTCCAGTTCTCCAATCCAAGTTAAATTTGACTCAAGATTTATCAAGAATTTAATCTTAATTTGATTTGATATTCCTCTTATTAATGCGCATTGAGATTCTTTGTCTCATTGTTTTAATCTAATTCCATGTGCAAGGTTATAGTAACTTTTCTTGTATAGCTTTCTAGTTTCTTGTTCGAATTGAATTCTTCAGTATTACAATTCTAAAAAGAACATTAATGCACACGTGAATAACCTCAATCTTCTATATTTGATGATTTCCTTTTCTGATTAGAGAAATAGGTTCGCTGATGAGTTCTTCTGACAGTGTTGCTTGTATATTCACTTTTTGTTAGAGATCAATGAAGACTTGATTCTTGATACTTCTATCTTTAATCTTCAGCATATGAATGTCACTTATGCATAATTTGTGAATTATCAAAATTTCATCATATCTTCACAAGATACTGAATGTGGATCAAGAGATAATTATGGTTAAATAAGAAGTGAGAAGTCAACAACACTACCAGAGGAACTCATCAAAGAATTTGTTTCTATGAACAAAACTAGAGACTGTCAAGAATGAAGTTGTTTCATATGTGCACCAGAAATTATTAAAAAATTATAATACATGAGAATCTAATTCGATAAGAAATTGAAATTCTATACAAGGAAAGTTATTATACATTATGCATATGAAAATAGTTTAGAAATAGGAGAAAGATGTTGATGCGTGTAAAGTTTCAAACCAAGTCAAACAAGTACTGAATTTATAGAAAGACTTCAACCGATTCGTGTTTGAATTGGAAAACTATAAAGGGCCTATTTACTTCTATATAAATAACACGACTTAATGGTTTGGAGTTTGACCACACCCAAAGAATGAGACATCATAGTGAGAATAATTCTATACAAAGAGTGTTAAAGAAGAAATTGCTGCTAAAATAAAAGAACCTATTCCTTTCAATATTTATTCACGTAGTTCTTAGGTTGTAATAGTTAGTTTCTGTGTGTTATTTTCAAGATAATGTCTTGATTACTTTCTTAGTTGCTTGTATTATGTGTTGTTTTGTATTTGTACTTCACTGATAAGGTTGAGTCATTGAAGAAGAAGTGTAAGAGGGTAGAGGTTGAGATTGTTGGGAATAATTTCTTAGGTTTACAAGGGCGATTGTAAATCTTAAATTTGACTCGAGTTTAGTGGAAGAGTTTCAGTAAATCCTATAGAGGTGGGTCATGGTTTTTGCTTTCCTTAAGCAAAGAATTTTTTGCACTAAATACTTGTGTTAATTTACTATTTCATAATTTACTATCTTGCATAGTTGTTTAGAGAACCTGGTTCTTTGAATACTTATACCACAGTCAAACTAATATTTATAATTCAAATTCTTCTCATAAAGAGCATAGCTATGTGTATCATGAAATACATTGACATCAAAGCAAGTGGAATGAAAAGGGGAATCCCTGTAATATTTCTTTCATTGGATGAAATGCAAAACCTGTACATGTGAAAGCAAAAAACTTTTTTGTAGGTCTTTCAAGAAAATAAAAAGACATGAAAGAATAAGGATGCTAAGTATCTATCTAGATCAACATATCTTCAAAAAATAAATGAATTAATCTAAGAATTAATACACAATTATTTATATTTAGATACAACAACAATATTTGAGTACTATTTACTTCACACGTTAGTAGCTTCTTGAGGTTCATAGCATGAATCACAATATCTGAAGTAAAAAGATGCAAAATATGCACGATATTAGGTAAGATAGCAAAATTGAGATGCACGAATTGCATTACAGACCATGTGTCGCGTGATCGCATGAGGAACACACACGAATGATCCATGATCGATGAGGCATCATATGAGCAAAGCATATGATGGGCCGTGCGGGAGCATCGATGAGGCATCATATGAGCAAAGCATATGATGGGCCGTGCGGTAGCTCGCGCTCTTACCCCTAGAGCACAAGAACCAATATTGTGGACTGCGAATTGACCGAGCGCTATTCGCCCAAGCCGCGCATTGACAGTTGTTGGACATTGCCACGGCTAGAGCGCTGCACTAGATTATAGAGGAAATTTTCAGCTTCATGAGGAAAATGATAATTTCATCCTATATTCTTGCATTGCTTATAAAATCTTTATAATATATTGAGAGCACAAAGTTAAAGAGTTTTTCTTCTTCTCATCCATTTTTAGTGAGTTTTCATAGTTCTAGAGTTCTGGTGATTCTTGAAAGTTAATGTTAGAAATTGAATTGACGAACATTGATTTAATCATACTTGTTTATTTAGTTAATCCTGAGTTTGATTATTTTGCTGCATAGTTGACAATAAAGTACTATCTACAAATCTTGAATTGAATTCAAAAGTGATAATTCATGATTGCAATAGAATTAAATCGAGCAAGTTTGAATTTGAGCAGCAGGAAATAAATTCACATTAGGATATACAAATACCTAATTATCTTGCTTGATTATTTTATAAAATATATTAATGCATTCTTGTTAATTCGAATTTCATAAAAATATAGGTATTAGGTTAACTTGAATATGCGAGTAAGGACTCTGGAGATTCTTGCAAGCAATATCAACCCTATTAATCAATAAATTAATTAGTCAGTTCAAGTGGATAACTCAATAGGATTGTTAGTTAATCCATAGCTCTGAAATATTCTCTCTCATTGATTTCGACCTAAGTTTGCCCACTCGTGTTTGTTCAACTGGAATATTCTCTCTCATTGATTTCATTAACCTAAGTTACTCGAGATACTTAAGTTTCTTTGATTTCTGTTACTATTTATTATTTCTTATACTTCTATTATCGTATTATTTTATTGTAGTTATTTTTTCCTTTTTTAGAATACTTTATCACGATGCCTTGTAAGTATTTTTTTTTGGTTTCATCACTTCTGTTATTTTCTTGAGCCGAGGGTCTATTGTAGACAACCTCTCTTGTCATGACCCAACCCACCATGAGTGACACCCACCCGAAGCCTTCGGATGAGTGAACCAATATCGACCCAACACTTAGAAATTCTAACAGCTCAAAACAAGTTTGCATTAAAATAAACTAACATTCACCATCAAAATACTAGTGAACCAAGATCCTGCGAAAAACTACCCCTAGAATCTAAAAGTCACCGTACCAAAACATCTACCAAAAGTCTAGAATACAGGGATGCAATCCCAAAAAAATAAATGAGTCTAAGTTCGAACAATGAACTAAAGAATGTGCTAGAGAAATCATGGTATCCCGCAAGAAACAGCTCACCCATGGAATCTAGAATCACCGAAACTAGATCTGAGGTTGCATAGGAGCCGCCGGAAAATAACTTGTACTCATAGAAAGAAAACCAATTGCAGAATTAGTACATAACTACCGTGTACTGGTAGGATTATCGGCCAGCTCCGACAAATAATAGATGAATAATAAATTTAAATTGAGTAAAGTAAAGTAAACATGTAATACAAGCCAACCGTAAAACTAGACTCTAAGTCTTCCTCTAGCTTACTAATCACACGTAACAAGTCTGATAGCCATTGCACAATACAACCTGATAATAATATATACCTCTTTTATAAATAACCCGAACCAACTACGGATCTCTAAGACAACACCTAAGTGTTTAACATGCAATCACAGTCTATACTATGACCAACTCCACAGTTACGTATAACCACCCGGCCTCTCAAGAATCATCATGCAACAACCACATATCAAGAATACAACTCGGTCCACTCATGAAACTATCGTCAGAATACAATCAATGCAAGTACAATCAAACCCGTACCAAGCGTGGTACCCGAACCAACCATTATAAATCTCATACCAGGCGTGGAACCCGAGCCAACCATTATAAATCTCATACCAAGTGTGATACTCGAGCCAACCGAATAAATATCCTATACCAGGCTTGGTACCCGAGCCAACTAATATTTATCATGTACCAAGAGTGGTACCCGAGCCAACCGAATATCACACACAATCTAACAAATCAATAAATAATGAACAACGTTACACTTATAAACCAACAAGCAACCAAACCCAGTTTATTTCACATAATTGACACATGATAGTTAGACATTCATAATCCCATTTTTCTAAGCATAC
This sequence comes from Jaltomata sinuosa, assembly GCA_003996215.1. Classification (NCBI taxonomy): domain Eukaryota; kingdom Viridiplantae; phylum Streptophyta; class Magnoliopsida; order Solanales; family Solanaceae; genus Jaltomata; species Jaltomata sinuosa. Next base: position 8,825 of record QJPP01003765.1, read on the forward strand.
AAACTCATATAATACTAAGCGATAGTACATAAACACATATTACATATTGGAAAAAATAATAACCATCACCTACCTCGAATAACTCAAAAGCTCTACTTGATCGGAGCCTTCTCATTTTCTGAAGCCTTTGCTTGTTCTTGGTCTAAAAATGATTACAAGATATACTAAAATCAGTCCACATGGATTAATAATTACTCGGATTATACTCAAATCCCAATCCCCAAGCCAACCATCATTCCACCTATTCCAGGCTTTCCCACCACTAATTCACCTAAATATATCATTTTTACAGATACATTAAGTGAATTATGGCGAATTGATCATAACCCAACAATAATATTCAAGACCCAAGAACTTCTACGCCCTAAAATCCTCCTTTTCTCCAGATTCTACCATTCCTAGGTCAATCCAAACCTTCCCCCAAACCCGTAACTATCAATTCTACTATGTATAAAATATAACATTAATTGCAGTTGACACGGGACAGAATCTCAAAAAATCCCACAAAAATGCCCATTTTATAACACACCTTAAAATTCTGACATTCTGGAATGACCCTTTCACGTCAACCTTAATACCGGAGTTCTACTTACCCGAATTTGTTTCCAAAAAGTATCCCGGACTCCTTAATGTCTTAGCTAGTGGAAAAACTAGCTCAATACAATGTACATTACCCAATCATCACCCAGATTATTCTAGACCATACCTCGCTCCGAAACCGACCGAGACTAGCCTAGCCCAAAATTTTCAACTCCTAAACCCGGAAGTTTTCTAACCCAAAACTTGGCACGAAAGGTTTATCTGTAATGATGGGTCCGGTCGTTACAACAGATACCAATTATCCATGGTTCATCCCCGAACGATTAAACCCAAAAATATGACATAAAAGAAGGAAAGTGTAGTATTGATAACGCTCAAACATACTCTCCCATGAAGAGGTATCGACGATCGACAAGCAAAACACATTTATAAGTACACAATGAATGTCGGAGTCATACCCACAGATACTTGTAGATAGCACAATGATGATTGTATGGAAACGACTTCACTAAGAGAGTAAATGTTTAAAAACACGAAAGTAAAAGATTGGGGGGAATTGGGAATTTTGTCACAAAAATCCAATTCGTAGCAGCGCAAGAAAGTAAACGGGTGTACCAAATTGAATAGACGACTAGGGATGTGCATCCAATGGGGCTATAATGTGGAATAGGGTATGATTTATCCCTTTTCGAAATTTCTGTTTATTATTTTTCACAAAAAAAACAAAGAAACAAAATGATTTTGACACTTTAAAATCATTTCAAAACTTAAAGGAAAATTTTAAAACAATTCTAAAACAAAACAGAATCGCCACTTAATTTTTATAAAAAAATTAAGAAAACTTAAAAGAATTTCAAAGACTTAAAAACAGAAATAAATCTTTAAAATCTAGAGAAAACGGGTAAGGGTTCAAGTAACGTTTTAAGAAGGTTTTTAAGGCACTTAAAAACGTCCGTTTAAGAAATGGTTGACCAAAACAATTTTGACTAACTTAAATAAAGATAACTAATTTTTGAAAGAGTTTATTTTATGAAAAATAACATGGATATTAAAGACTTTGAAAAAATATAGCACTTTTAAATAAGGAATAACATATTTTGGCTAATTAAAAGAGAAACTCACTTTAAAGAAAATACAATAAAATTTTTAAAGAGGAAGACTTAAATAAATTCTTTATAATTAATATTATGAAAAATAATTAAAATTACAAGTAACTCATGGAAAAGGAGGTCACTTGGAAGAATATGATTTTATTATACAAAAATAGAAAGTGATTTGAAGATAAAAACTTTATAGAAAATATTAACTTAAATTAGTAAGGAAAGTTAAAAAAAAATTATTTCAACTAATCATATGAAAAGTTAAAGTTTTTAAAGGAACCAAATTGAAATTTCTTTGAACTTAAATAGGATTAATTAACACGTGAATGAGGAAAACGAAGTCATTTTCATATGAAAATTCTTTAAGGCAATCATCACAAAGTTTATTTTTATCATGTTTTAATCAAGCTAATTAAGTGACGAGAAATTGGATAAAATAAATTACAAGAAAAATAAAACAAAGATAAAATTAGAATAACAATTTTTCAGGGGATCTATTTAGATTAATTAAATTAAAGTTAATACAAACAAACAATAATATTTACAAGCAAATAATAAATAAATGAGGAAAAGAGTTTAGAATTGGGCTTTACTGGACCATTATTGAATCTGTCCAAGCTTGGACTTGACGAATTTTATGGACTTCAGGTCGATTTCTCCACTGATATATCAGCTGTATATCACTACTTTTCTTTTCCCTTTTTCTGATATACACACTGTATATCAGTGTATATTCATATGTATTTGCTTCCTTTTTCGTATCCTTCATGTATATCCAGGTATACCCTTGTATACTTGCTATTTTTCCCTGCTGTTTCCTTGTACATCAGTGTATATCAGCCTGTTTAGGCATAGTCTTTAATGCATGATTCGAATGAAGATGGACTCAACCCGCCGAGAATGTAAATGAGAATCCATTGGACTCGACCAAAGGGGTTCATGCAATGAAAAGGATAGAAGGATGAAGATTAGTAATTAGTCATCATGGAATCAAGTAAACTAAGTGGAAAATATCAACAAGATACATCCCTTATCTGAATCCAACCAGTAAGGAAACAAACTCAAGATAGAATACAAAAATGAGAAAAAGACAAACTCCAAAGATTAGGTTAAACTAGACCATTTTCCAGCAAATTCTAAGCGGACTAACTTAATTGACAGAGCCAAACAGTTGCGAGACCAACACAAAAACATAATCATCAATGGAAGTTTCTCGAAAAATTGAGAATTATTCTAACTCTAGACATGCCCAGAATTTCACTAATTCAGGAGGAGCTGCTTGTATTGAACAAATAAATTTCAATAGCTTTTGAGATTTAGAGCGAAAGCATTTTAATTGCATCCTTTTTACTGAGAAACAACCTCGAGACTTATTCAAAACCAATACCATATGACACTTATGAAAATCCGACAGTTGCTTAGACGTCTCAGTCCTTCGTTGCAAACTTTGAACAGGTCTTGGAGACCAAGAAGAAGATTTTGTATGAGGCTCAGCAAAATTCATCTACTCAACTCTTTAATCTAACAAACAAAAATAACATGAAAAACTTCTCAATTTGAAACCTCCTAAATTGATCACAAGCAAAAGATGGATCTGTTATGTACAAAGATTATCTTTTGAGTGGATCAACCAACATAAACTCTTTTAGAATTAGGGGAAGGAAAAGTAGCTAATAGATTTGCAATTATCAAGATAAAAGGACTTGTAATAAAAATCAAACCTTTAAAATAAAAATTGACTACAAATCAAACTTAAGCGATTTTTAGATTTATGACTCTCATAGCTAACAAAATACAAAGAGCAACTAATGGAGCCTTCACATGTCCCTCCCATACCACATATAAGAGAGAAAGAGCAAACACGACATTTTCCTAATTCAAATGATTGTATAACAATGTTGTTCAGCCCAGACAATAATTTTAAACCTCAAAAACAACTGAAACAAAGTGAGCATGAACACAAACCACTCATTTAGGAACCATTAGCAACAGGGGAGGAAAAATGGGGAACTTTAGGTCTTAGAAGCACCTGGGAGAAGCCAAACCTGTTGGTTCGAAGCTTCTCCCGAGCTTAACAGTTCCCTAAAGCTCAACCAACCATTCCTCTCAGTCAGGCCAGAAACAACATTCAATCAAACAAAATGGCAACATATCACAACAACTAATCTACTGATAACAAGGTTCAATTATTAACTCAAAACAATAGTCAACACATTCAAATCTTTTACAATCAGCTAATTAAAATGAGAACTAGAAAAACAAAAATAAAATGAAAAGAATGAGACGTTTACCTTTTTTCGGGCAGCGAAGCTGGAACGACGAGTTGAGATTTTTAGCAATTTTCTGATGAACTAACGTTGGTAGCTTCTAAACGGCAACGGAGAGAAGCAAGAAATCTCTGAGAAATTAAGTAAACCAGTATGTTTTTTCGCCTCGTTTCAGCTTGAATTCTCAGGTTTCCCAAAAAACCAGAGAAAAGGACTTCCCAAGATTTTTGCTACCCAAAAATTCCTCCTCCATCTCTATAGAAGAGGGGGCTATTTATAGGAGAAGCTTGGGTCTGATTTGAGGAGAAAATGGATGGGGTAAAATGGGTATAACACTTGGAATTTTTGAAATTTGAATTAAGGATAAGGATTCACAGCTCATCCTTGGTATGAATTGTACAGAATTTCCATGAAATTCGTGGAGAAATCGACACCTGGGCAGTTTCTAGAACATTCTGGGTTGTGCCAGCACAACCTTGACGGAGAGCTGACGAAGTTGGACGGAATTGAGAGGATGATGGCGTCGTTTTGAGCTGTTCTCATTGCCGTTTGCAGCTGGGTTTCGTTTGTTTGTTGTGAAGTGTACGAAGAAGAAGAGATAAGGAAAGGGGGCGTTTGTTCTCCGTTTGTGTAAAGAAAAAGAGAAGAAGTATTAAGGGATTCTTTTGGGCCCGGTCAAGGGAAATTTGGGGACAACTACACAAATGCCCCTTAAAGGAGGTGGCTTTGTATTTTTAACCCCCATAAGAAAGGTCTTACAAAAATAGTCTCTCTTGTTTGTATTTATAGAACAACTACCTTTTTGCCCCTCTATACCTCAAATATTTTTAAATAACTCTCCATGCTCATTTGCCTCTCAACTTTTATATTTATTTTTTCTCTTTTCTATTTTTTCTTTTATCTTTTTTTTTCTTTTTTTCTCAACCTTTTTTTTTTATTATTCTTTCTTCTACGTTTTTTTCTTTTTTCTCAATCTTTATTTTTTTCTTTTCTCCTCTCAATTCTAATTTTTTTCTCCTTTTTATTTTTCTCAACCTTTATTTTTTCATTTATTTTTTGTTTTGTTTTTTTTCTTCGTTTTTTCCTTTTTTTCTCAATTTTTATTTTTTTTCTCTCAACTTCTATTTTTTTATTTTTTCTTTGATTTTTAATTTTTCTTTTCTCTTTTTTTTAATCATTTTTCTCGACCTTTATTTGTTTTATGAGATGTTCTATAACTCTTGCGTTAGAGGCAAGACTTAGCCTAAGAACTTCTAAACAACAAATTATGCCCCATGAGCAAGACTTGACACTAGTACATTGTATCTTTATTTATGAGATGTTTTATAACAGTTGCCTCAGAGGCAAGACTTAGCCCAAGGACCGCTCAAAAAATACAAGTTACACCCATGGGCAAGAGTTCACACTACTTCATTGTGTCTTGATTTATGAGATACTCTATAACTCTTGCCTTAGAGGCAAGACTTAGCTCAAGAATTTTCAAACAACAAGTTATGCCCCACGAGCAAGACTTGACACTACCTCATCAAGGACTTTCAAACAATAAGTTACACCCCATGGGCAAGAGTTGACACTACCACATTGTGCTTGATTTATGAGATGCTCTATAACGCTTGCCTAAGAGGCAAGACTTAGCCCAAGGACTTTCAAATAACAAGTTATGTCACATGGGCAAGAGTTGACACTACCACATTGTATCTTGATTTATGCGATGCTCTGTAACTCTTGCCTTAAAGGCAAAACTTAGCTCAAAGACTTTCAAACAACAAGTTACGCCTCATGGGCAAGAGTTGACACTAGCACATTGTGTCTTGATCATGAGATGCTCTATAACATTTGCCTTAGAGGCAAGACTTAGCCCAAGGGCCTCCCAAAAAATAAGTTATGCCCCATGGACAAGAGTTAACACTACTTCATTGTGTCTTAATTTATGAGATGCTCTATAACTCTTGCCTTAGAGGCAAGACTTAGCTCAAAAAATTTTCAAACAACAGTTATGCCCCACGAGCAAGACTTGACACTACCTCATTGTATCTTGATTTATGAGATATTCTATAATATTTGTCTTAGAGGCAAGACTTGTACCAAAGGATTTCCAAATAACAAAGTACGCCCTTAAATTTACTTCGATTTCAAATAAAGAAGATCCTCTTTGCGGATTATCCAACTTTTTGTTCATTAGCAAAAAATAATAGAGGTTAAGAAAAAAGAAAAAAACAGAAGAAAGAAAGAGAAAAGGAAAAAATAAAGATTAAAAAAAAAGGAAAAAAGAGAAAAAAATAAAAGTTGAGAAAAAAAAGAAAAAATAAAAAAGATAAAAATAAAGGTTGAGAAAAAAGAAAACGAGAATTAAAAAAAATTGAGAAAAAAGAAAAAGAAATAAAAAGATAAAAGAAAAAGGAAAAAATGAAAATTAAAAGTTGAGAGACAAATGAACATGAAGAATTGTGGTATAGAGGGGTAAAAATGTATTTGTTCTATACATAAAAAGGAAGGAAGGGTATTCTTTAAAGATTTTTCTTATGAGGGGCAAAAATTGAAGACCACTTACTTTTGGGGAACACTCCATGTAATTTTCTAGGAAATTTGGGAGTGGGTTGATGGGTTTTAATGAGGCCTAAGCTTGGCTGGAGACAAAAAGGAAAAAATATTTAAGGGCTGGCCACTTGCTTTGTAAATGTGGCCAAATTTGGTTGAAATAGTAACTAAATTGGTTTAAATAACAGCCAAACGATAAGATTAGAGAGTTTAGGCTGTTATTGAAATGAAATGAATTAAATTCCTAATTAATTAAACGAGCTTCTATATTTAACAATTAAGAATAATTATCTTAATAAACAACTAATTAAGTCATTTAAAATTGAATAACTAATCAAATAATTACTTCTTGATTTTAAATCAATTTTGATGAAAATAAAGCACATTCATTTTTTAAACACGGTTTTTATTCAAAATAATTTGAAAAATATTTATTTTGAGTAAAATTTATATATCCATGTATAATTAAATATAGAGTATACATATTTCACTTAAAATTACTAAATTATCCTCAAATTAATTTTGAAAATCTTAAAATTTTATAAAGACGATTATTTCAAAATTATTTAAAATAGTAAAAGCTTGAAATTAATTACGAATATCGAGGGCAAAAATTGGGTGTCAACAAGGTAATTGCTTATTCATACTTATTCTCGGTCATTGACATAGGTAGCCTTGGTCATGGGTATGGATTGCTTATCTCTGGATCAACAACCATATATCCGATAATCACAGTTAGAGCACTATCGGTTAAATCATCAAACAACCAAGATCAAGCTTGGGAAGGTCACACTATCTCTAGCTTAGACCCTTAAATGGGTGATTCCGTCGATATGAGATATTTCTAGCCTCAAATCTGAATGGAGTCCCAAGTTCCCACTAATAATTTCACATCCGAAACTATGAAATTCTCTTTCAAGCAACAACATAGTCAAGTAATGAAAAATAATATTTGCAACCACCAATTTTAGGATTAAAACTTGGTGAAACTACTAGACCCATGTCAAATAAGCAATTATAAGCAAGAATTTACAACACCCAACCCATTTGTCAAGCACCCATTATCAACACATCCATAGACAATAGAAATTAGCTACTCATAATAAAGGAAAGAGATATACCAAATGGGTAAGTCAGATTCCTCTTCATTCAAGTGTAATTTCAAGTTCTAAGCTCAAATTGAGTACACAAACGGTTAACCAAGATTTGGAAGAGAGAAAGGATTGAAACCCTCTTTTTCTTGGAGAGGAAAACTTATTCTCAAAACTAAAATCACTTGCAAATATTCAAGACTGAAGTATTCTATTTACAATTGTGCCTAAATTGGATTTTTATATTTTTCCAAAACGTCACTAATTTTTTAGATAAAATTACCCTTCGGGTGGTGTGCGACGCGATGTGCAGTTCGAACATCGTGATGTGCGCGTCGCACACCGTCTTCAGTTATACCAGTGACTTCAGCTAATATTGGAGGCTTCATGCGATGAAGGTGCAGTTTGCACCATGAGTTGTGTGCGTCGCACATCGACCGCACCCCTTAGCAGATTCTTCAGTGACTTTTGTGGCTCTATGCGGTGTAGGTGCGTTCTGCACCACAGCTTGTGCGTATCGCACATGCACCGCATCTCAGGGAAAAATCTCCATCTTTTCCGATCGCTTCACACTTCACTCCTTTTAAGCTCTTTTTGAGTCCATTTTCTTGTTTTCCATCATTGATCATAAGTACCTGCATAGATATTAATAAAGGCCAGAAGAACCTCTAAATCTATTCAAAATGTAGCACTAATTCATGGATAAAGGCTCAATAAGTTGGTAGATTACCGACTTATCAAACCCCTAAACTTGAACTATTGCTTGTCCTCAAGCAAGATACTCACAAGGCAAGGAATGAATTATGCTCTAGACTCAATCAAGGCACACAAGACTAATCTATGCTAAAAATTAAGAAAAAAGAATAAACAAAAAGACTCAAACGAAAAGACTCAACTACAATGCTCATCTCAATTTTAACCACTACAATATCAAGGCCATTAGTCATTTCAAAACCCTTTTCAAAAGGACTTCATTTCTCATTAAAAATCAAGGGAATTTTGTCATTCAAAATAAGATATTTAAGCTTCTCAAGTTGTTGGCATGGACCGTCAAGATTTGCCTCGAGATTTGCCACACAACTTGTCTCATTCATTCCTATCAATTGAAATAGAGACTTCATGTTTCAATTCGATTGCATGATGCCACTCACCATAAGAGAGAATCCAACTCACAATCATATAATTTTCAAACAAAGGAATTATAGGAGAACCAAGAAGACTCTCACTCTCTCAAGGAAGTTCAAGTGCACACACGTCGAACCATAGGCTTGCCCTTCATGTAAATCGCCACCAATGTAGGGTAGCCAAGCTCAGAATTACCAAGGACTTGCGGGTTACGATGTTGGCTAGGGCTAATGTGAGAATTTCATTTGGTTCAAGTGACTACACCTCTCTAATGCTCTTTGTTATTATTTCGAACACCGCTCACATTTTTAAATTTCAACTTCACCTTATTTCTCCCTCACACAACCCAATCTTCTCCCTTCCAATCAAGATCCTTCAAACTCCTTGTATCACCTTTGTTTGGTAGCACCTATTCTTGCTTTTCATTTTTTGCTCATTGAATTGAACTTTTGGAGCAATTTTAAATTCAAACCTAAGGTGCTACCTTGCACTTGAAGTTCATTCCATTTCTTCTCCTCATTTGATCACATACACCCCTAAACTTAGGTATTTGCCTATGTTGTCTTTTCATCCTCCCTTCCCAAACTTAGACTTTTAACCTACATTTAACTTTCAAGAAATTAGGGAAGACGGGTGCCAAGATAGAGATTCCAAAAAGGTCAAGGTGTTAACCAGGTTCCAAAAAGCGGTTACAAGCTCAAAGGGTTTCACTAGGATTGATGTCACGGGAAGTCATTTGGGTGAAGTGGCTATCAAAAAGGGTAAGGTCATCTTTCAAGCTTGGTCACACCTAGAATTTTGCCTTGAATCATATTTGGGGCAAGTTCTAGATGACACGCATGCATGAGAATCAAGATAAAGCTTCACCACACAAGGCATCATGCCACAAGACTTCTTTCAATAGTCTTAAAATCAATTGGAACAAATGACTTTCGATAAGCTATTTCGATTTCATAGCACACTCGTTTGTGAGTCAATCAAGCCAAAGCGAGAGTGTGCAAGTCATGACAAGAAAATGCTTTTCCTCAAAAATTAACTTCCCTTCATCCTTTTATTTTCAAAAACAATTTTCCAAGAGAAATTTTTTGGTGGGCCCATTTTGAGACAAGCAACTACTGACTCAATTTTAAACTAAAACTTGGCATTTTTCCTTAAGAAAGTTGCCTCTCAATCTATCATAGGGAAACACCAACCTGGTTCGACACAAAAACAAAAGAAAAAGAAAGATAAAGAAAACTTTTGCTCCTTGGGAAAGAACCGTGGTATTAAGAAAACCCTCAGAGTTTATTGCTAAACTACTATTAGCAAGGCGATAACCAATTTGTGTTCTCATGATTCATTTGAATAACTAGCCTCGATATAGGCTCTTAGCGTATTTGCAAGGAACGGGTAGCAAGACAATGGAATCGTGTAAGACTAGCCCAGCACATAACCAACATTAAAAATAAAAATAAAGCCCGGCTAGGGCACATTTAAACTCAAAAACAAAAACATAACATAAAGGCTCGGCAAGGGCAATATTATCACAATCATCCAAATGTGCCCGACAAGGGCCAAATAAAATCTAGCAGTAAACTAAAAATGTCTCAAGCCCAATCACAGGCAACCAAAAGCAATAATAAGAAAGTGCACCAACTTCCATCAAAAGAAGCATTGCCGTCAATGCTGTAAGCTCAAGTAGGGAAGAAAAGGGTAACTCCGTGGAGGACTATGCCTCATCATCAGCAGACTGTCCACTAGGGCCGGCTCTACCCTTTTGGGAGTACGCATCCAATGTGGACTCTCAGAGAGCATGATGAAAATTGGGATCTTGATCATCATCCAACCCCGTATCATCAGTACGGGATAACACATCATCATCATCTTGATAAGTTGCAAACAAGCCATCCAAAGGGCCGGGAATGGTATGAGGTGAAGGTAAGGTGGTCAAATCAGCTTCTACTACCGGAGCTTTACCTTTGGTTTTATCAACATCCTTCTGGAGTGTTTTGATTTCCCCTTCCATAACGTCAACCCTGTTGCACAGTGTGTTCAAGCTATCCACTACCCTTTGTACTGCATTCTTAACAACCCTGTTGATCATTCTGGGTAGCTTCATGGATAGGCCGGCCAGCTGCTGCTCATGGCTATGAGTTTTGTCCACTATGTCTTGAAGGCCACTTTGGTCATCGAGGGTGCAGAGGTATGTGCCTCTGAAGTAGCCCGCGAAGGAGATGAAGCATCTACTCCAGCATCAAGCTCATCACTATCAAGTTCCCCCAACTACTCAGTCCTTTGTCTCTTAAACCTGGGGGCGTCCCTATCTGTTTTCTTATCAAGGTCGATAGTCCCAATAGCATGAGTGAACTTATCACAACTGAGGATGAGGACATCAGCCTTAGAACAAAGCTTAGTAATTAGCACCGGGAAGGGGAAATAATCATTTCCTCGATGAGCTTTTCTCATTATCACCATAGTTGCTATCTCCCCAAAATTTACATGATCCCCATCATAATAGCCGCAACCAAAATGGCCCCATCTTGACTTATTTTCTTATTATTTTGGGAAGGCAAGAAACGATTGCGAACAAGATCATACCAAAGATGAGCTTCGAAGATCAAGGACTTCCTTGGAATGTCTCCCCCCATAATGGACCAAATAGGGACCCCCTGATCAATGACAGGGTCATTTCACGATAAGGTTTTTGCTCAACAGCCAACTTAGCTAAGAGAGCTGGGGCAGGTGCAATTGGGTGACCCTAGTAGATGGCAAATGGTAGTCGGGGTGACAGAAACTTTCTTTCCCCGAACAACAACTGAATCCAAGTTAGGGAACTTCTCCTTGTTCCCCTTATAGCCCTTGGAATCCTGTGTGGCTTGATAGGCCATGAAGAATTCTCGAATGATCTCCTCATAATACCCCCCGAGCACATCTTGGAATGGCTGCCACTCTTGGTCGGCAAATTGATGATGCATGTTGGGTAATTCATTCCCAAATTCCCCAGGTTAAAACTCTGCTCCACATTGAAGGTCCTATTCTTGTCCCGGTTATAGAAGGCTTTCATGCATTCCACCTCGAATCGAAGCCTTACTTCCTCTACTGCAGACAGTTGCCTTGGTTGGCCTCTCGTGTTTCTCTTTCTAGAAGACATATTCTGCATACAGAGATTGTGAGCCAAAAACAAAAACAAAACCTAAAAAAAAGTTAGCAACTAAAAAGAATGGAATGCAGCGGACTAGAAAAATAAAGTAGGTGACTGATGAATCGTATGGACCACATGCGAAATGCACCAGAAGGAGTGCGCATCGCATGTGCTATTGCACAAGCTAACAGAATCCTACAATAATTTTTCCATCGAGGTGCGAAGCTGGTGCAGTCCGCACCAACCAAAGTACACATCGCACCATGCTTCACCTCTCGAAGCAGTGAACTGGCCTTTTTTCCCAACATGGTGCGATGCCTTGCGCGACCCGCGTATCAAGATCTATGCATCACATGCGAAACGCACAAAGGCACAATTGAATTTTTTGGTTCCTTGTGTTTTTGTAAATTATGCATGTAATTCGTAGAGAAAGATGTACTTAGGCACTTGGCACCACGCAACAAACCAACAACATTTAAACAAAGGGGACAAGGGATATCATGACCATAAACTTTTGGGTACTCAGACTTCCTCGGATTTTCATTGACAAGAACAACAAGTAAGAAAAGAACTTAACTACTTTCCTTAAGATGGAGGTTACCCCGTCTATCATCGGGAACATCAAGCTCTTGCTTGCAGCAGTGGGCACCAACAAATTTAGCAATAATTAACCCCTCCCCGCACAAGATCATACACCCAAAGATAATCTTCAACAAAAAACCATGTGTACACAAAGAATAAAATTTAGCCCCAACAATCAATTTTCAGCAAAACCTTATGATAAACGACGATTTTCCTTTAAGAACGACGTCACCCAATCTATCATCGGGCCAAACCATTCGTCAATCACAAGTGGGTTACTCAGACTTCACCCCAAACTCAGATTTCAAGGCTAAAAATCACTACCAATCAACATGCATTAACAAAGTTCAAGTTCTACCAAGTTGACAATAAGCAAAATTATCAATGCAACTCAAAATTTTCGGATCTCGCCCAAAATCAATGTGGTAATTCTATTAAGCATGCTTCACAATATGAGTTCCCAACCTTCATAAAAATAAGTATTTAACATCGAGGGAACTTACCACAAGTAAATATTAGGAAGAGAGAAGTGAAAATTGAAGCTTTTTAGAGTGCAACAATGGTGACTCAATTGACTTGCCCGGAGAAACGACTGGCGGCGATGGTGGTGGAGTGGTGGAGATGGTTGGGTGAGAGGAGAAGAAGATTTTGGGAGAAGTAGGAGGATTTATGGAAGGTTTTACGAGAGAATTTAGAGAGTTGGAGAGAAAATATGGTGAAGATGGTGAAAGAGGGAGAATATAAAGAGAAAAGAAGAAGAAAAGTTGAGTCGGGTCATCTCTGGGTCGGGTTGATCAACAGGTTAGGTCAATTAAAATTCAAATTTACCTTTGGTGTACCACAACGTGTATTTCGCACCAGCCTTGGTGCAGATCGCATGTCATTTCACACATCACTTTTTTCTCCTCAGAGTTTGCACAAGCTTCTAGTTTGCTATACGATGGAGGTACGACGCGCACTTGGGCTCGTGCAGTCCACACGGCCTGGTGCACATCACCTCCAATACTTCCATTTTCTCCCAGGCCTTTCATTTTGGTGTGCGGTGATCCATGCGACATGCACAATGGCTCATGTAGTCCACACGGTCTGCCGCACAACTAATTTTTGTCTTTTTTTTAACTTGTCCATTTTTCTACTCCATGCATTCCCTACAACACACCAAAAATAACAAAAGATAACCAAAAATAAAGTAAAAAAACTTGGGTTGCTTCCAAAGCAATGCTTGATTTAACATCGCGGCTCGATGATACTACCTCAAATTAGTCATTCTTTGGATTGGTGATGATATCACTGGGCAACGTCCCCTTCATCCTCATGTTCATTTGGCTCGAGAGGTGGTTTATTTGGGCCTCAAGATGCTTGATTGAGGCTGAGTGAGAGCTCACAGTTTGGTGAAGTGTTGAAACTTTACTCTTTAGCTCACTCACTCCAATATTTGTCGTATCCACCTTCTTGAGAAACTAGGACAACATGTCCTCTAGCTTGGAATGACCAGGGTTGCTTGTGCCCAGTTGGTAGAGAGAGTCCGCTTTGCTGGGAGATATATAGGGATTTGAGCTCTGGTGATTGAAGCGATCACTATCTTTGTCTCTATCCCGCCAATTTCCGTCCCTTTCTTTATCTCGTATCCAACCTTGGTTCTCTTCCCTTGGGAGATAATACCCAGAACGAGAACCCGCTGACATAAAACATAGTTTACTATCGAAAACTATCATGAACTTATCATTACTTGCTTTAATTTCTGGTGTACTCACAACATTCACAACTTTCGCACCACCAGCTCCCATTACATGCTTGGCCATCAAATCAATTTGGGTCATCATCTTGGCCATTGGTTCATTCCGCTCCTCATCTCTTTTGCTCATTTCATTGGTCAAGATGGATGAGGGCACCCCCGAAGTTAGCACATCCACTTCTCTTATATGCCAAGCTTGGTTGGTCTTGGTCATTCACTCCAATAAGGTCGAGGCAATGGGAAACTCTAAGTACATGAAGGTGCCACCTCCAAGGTTGCTAGCCACCGACTTAATCATGGAGTTCAATGACTGGTAGAAGCTTTGGAGCAATACGTTATCCGATAACTCATGATTCATACACAAGAGAAGCTTCTTTTTGAACCTTAACCAAACCTCATGTAGAGGCTCATCCAGGAGTTTTCTAAAGTTGGTAATCTCATCTCTTAGCTGCATCATACGAGACGGAGGTAAGAATCTTGAAGTGAACGCCTCAACCAACTCAGCCCAAGATGTTATAGACCCGTCCGGCAAGTTTTCCAACCACGCCATGGCTTTCCCCATCAAAGAAAAGGGAAATAGGCACAATCAGATGGATTCTTGGGAGATGTTTTGAATAATATATGGTTGACAAATCTCCACAAAATTTTGAATATACCAGTTGGCATCTTCATATGCTGCTCCACCAAATAGGCTCTTCATTTGGAATAAGTAGAGCATGGTGCTAGTTACGTGAAAGACAATATTTCCCTCGGTGGGGGGTAGGCGGATTGCACCCACACCCCCTTGCATCACAGTCTCAGCAGCATAGGCATCCATGAAGCCGTCAACGCTCTCATTATCATTGGCCTCGCTCATAGGTTAGCCTGCTCAATCACAACACAAACAACAAACAAAATAAAAAAAACAACAAGCACTCTCTAAGTGATTTCAAATCAACAATCAAAAATAGCTATGAACTCAAGTCTATGGCAACGACGCCATTTCTGATAACGCTAAAAAATACTCTACCATGAGGAGGTATCGACGATCGTCAAGCAAAATATATTTATAAGTACCCAACGAATGTCGGGGTCGTACCCACAGAGACTTGTAGATAGCATAATAATGATTGTATAGAAATGACTTCACTAAGAGAGTAAATATTTAAAAACACGAAAGTAAAAGATTGGGGGGAATTGGGAATTCGGTCACAAAAATCCAATTAGTAGCAGCGCAAGAAAGTAAATGGGTGTACCAA
This sequence comes from Jaltomata sinuosa, assembly GCA_003996215.1. Lineage (NCBI taxonomy): Eukaryota > Viridiplantae > Streptophyta > Magnoliopsida > Solanales > Solanaceae > Jaltomata > Jaltomata sinuosa. The sequence goes on from QJPP01003765.1 coordinate 24,162, forward strand.
ATTGAGTAGACGACTAGGGATGTGCATCCAATGGAGCTCTAATATGGGATAGGGTAATTGCTTATTCATGCTTATTCTCGGTCATTGACATAGGTAGCCTTGGTCATGGGTATGGATTGCTTATCTCTCGATCAACAACCATATATCCGATAATCACAGTTAGAGCACTATCGGTTAAATCATCAAACAACCAAGATCAAGCTTGGAAAGGTCACACTATCTCTAGCTTAGACCCTTAAATGGGTGATTCCGTCGATATGAGATATTTCTATCCTCAAATCTGAATGGAGTCCCAAGTTCCCACTAATAATTTCACATCCGAAACTATGAAATTCTCTTTCAAGCAACAACATAGTCAAGTAATGAAAATTAATATTTGCAACCACCAATTTTAGGATTAAAACTTGGCGAAACTACTAGACCCATGTCAAATAAGCAATTATAAGCAAGAATTAACAACACCAACACCCATTTGTCAAGCACCCATTATCAACACATCCCTAGACAATTGAAATTAGTTACTCATAATAAAGAAAATAAACATACCAAATGGGTAAGTCAGATTCCTCTTCATTCAAGTGTAATTTCAAGTTCTAAGATTAATTTGAGTACATAAATGGCTAACCAAGATTTGGAAGAGAGAATGGATAGAAACCCTCTTCTTCTTGGAGAGGAAAACTTATTCTCAAAACTAAAATCACTTGCAAATATTCAAGACTGAAGTATTCTATTTACAATTGTGCCTAAATTGGATTTTTATATTTTCCCAAAACGTCAATAATTTTTTAGATAAAATTACCCTTCGGGTGGTGTGTGACGCGATGTGCAGTTCAAACATCGTGATGTGCGCGTCGCACACCGTCTTCAGTTATACCAGTGACTTCAGCTAATATTGGAGGCTTCATGCGATGAAGGTGCAGTTTGCACCATGAGTTGTGTGCGTCGCACATCGATCGCACCCCTTAGCAGATTCTTCAGTGAATTTTGTGGCTCTATGCGGTGTAGGTGCGTTCTGCACCACAGCTTGTGCAAGTCGCACGGGAACCGTATCCTAGGAAAGAATCTCCATCTTTTTTGATCACTTCACACTTTACTCCTTTTAAGCTCTTTTTGGGTCCATTTTCTTGTTTTCCATCATTGATCATAAGTACCTGCATAGACATCAATAAAGGCCATAAGAACCTCTAAATCTATTCAAAACATAGCGATAATTCATGAATAAAAGCTCAATAAGTTGGTAGATTATCGACTTATCAAGTACCTAAATCCTCAAACAAGTGAGGGTACTTGTCCTACATGTCCTTCTCGGTTTTCCAAGTGGCTTTCTCAACTGTACGATGCTTCCATTGAACTTTCACCGATTTGATATCCTTTGTCCTTAATTTCTAGACATCCCGATCAAGAATCGCAACTGGTTCCTCATCATATCGAAGATCCTTGTCTAGCAAAATCGTATCCTACTTAATGATGTATTTCTCATCCCCATGGTATCACGTTAACATGGATACATGGAACACTGGATGGACTCTGGATAAACTGGGCGGCAGTGCTAAACTGTAAGCCACTGGCCCTACAATCTCGGGAACCTTGAGGGGACCGATGTACCAGGGGCTGAGCTTACCCTTCTTGCCAAACCGCATTACACTCTTTATTGGTGATACTTTCAATAGAACTTGCTCACCAACCCGAAAATCCATGTCTCTTACATTGCGATCTGCGTACTCTTTCTTCCTGCTTTAGGATGCTAGCAACTTAGTTTGAATTCCCCTAACCTTTTTCTATGCTTCCCTTAAGTCCACGCCCAAGGGATTCATATCGCTTGCCTCAAATCACCCTATAGGTGATCTACATTCCCTCCCATACAGTGCCTCAAATGGTGCCATATCAATACTAGAGTGGTAACTGTTATTGTATGAGAACTCACACAATGATAGAAACTGGTCCCAATGACCCCCAAAGTTAATCACACATGCTCTCAGTATGTCTTCCAATACCTGAATTATTCTCTCTGACTGACCGTCTGTCTGAGGATGAAATGCTATGCTAAAAGTGAGTTAAGTGCCCAACTCTTCGTGCAACTTACCCCAGAACTTGGAGGTAAACTGAGTTCCCCTGTCCGAACTGATTGAGAGTGGCTCTCCGTGAAGTCTCACAATCTCTTTAACATATACCTTAGCCAACTGCTGCAAATTATAGTCCACCCTGATCGGAATGAAATGAGCTGACTTGGTCAGCCTATCTACAATGACCCAAATAGAGTCGTACTTTCCCAAGGTCCTAGGAAGACCCACCATAAAATCCATGGCTATACTTTCCCACTTCCACTCAAGAATGGGCATTCTCTGAAGCAATCCTGCAGGCCTTTGAAGCTCATACTTGACCTGCTGACAATTCTGATATTTAGACATATAATCAGCTATGTCCTTTTTCATCCCAGGCCACCAGTAAAGTTGCCTCAAGTCCCGGTACATTTTAGTTATGCCCGAATGAATTGAATACCGCCATGAGCCTCTACCAATACTTTATGAATTATGTCATAAACTCGAGAAACATAAGTCCTCCCCCTGAAGCTCATCACCCTAACAACACCCAATGTGTCATCCCCGGACTCTCTGGATACTACCTTGCTCCGAAGCTTATTCAACTGTGCATTCTGAAACTACTTGACCTTTATTTCTTCTCTGAATGTGGATCTGACCTCAATACTGGCCAACACCCCACCCTGTTTTGAGATTCCCAATTGCATGAACTTAGATTCTAGAGTTTGAATCTCCTTAGCCAGTGGTCATTTGGACACCCCCAAACAAGCCAAACTGCCTATGCTAATTGTCTTCTGGCTCAATGCGTCTGCCACTATGTTAACCTTGCCCGGATGATATTGGATGGTCACATCATAATCTTTCAATAACTCCATCCACCTTCTCTGCCTCAAATTCAAGTCCTTTTGAGTATACACATGTTGCAAGCTGCGATGGTCCGTGAACACTTCACACTTGACACCATAGAGGTAGTGCCTCCAAATCTTAAGTGCAAAGACCATTGCTGCCAACTCCAAGTCGTGATTGGGTAACTCTTCTCATAAGGCTTCAACTGCCTTGAAGTCTACTCTATAAAATTCCTGTCCTGCATTAACACAACACCCAAACCTGAATGTAAAGCATCAAAATACACAATGAAATCCTTACCTTCACCCGACAATGAAAGAATGAGAGCTGTAGTAAGAAGTGTCTTGAGCTTTTGGAAGCTCCCCTCACACTTCTCGGACCACACAAACGGTACCTCCTTCTAAGTCAACCTTGTCAAGTAAGTGGTCATAGACCTAAAATCCTTGACAAACCTGCGATAGTAACCTGCAAGCCTCACAAAACTCCTAACCTCAGTCACAGAGCTAGGCCAGACCCAACTCTTAACTACCTCAATCTTTTGGGGATACACCATCACCCCCTCCTCTGACACTACATGGCCCAAGAAGGTAACGGAAGTCAACCAAAATTCACACTTGGAGAACTTGACATATAACTTTTAGTGCTTTAAGATGTCTAAAACAATACGAAGATGCTCAGCATGCTCCTCCCTACTCTTGGAGTAGATAAAAATGTCATCAATAAACACAATGATGAATGAATCCAGATATGATTTGAACACCTCATTCATCAAACTCATGAATGTCGTCGGCACATTGATCAACCCAAATGGCATCACTAGGAACTCGTAATGCCCATACTGAGTCTGAAATATAATTTTAGGGATGTCCTCAGGCTTAATTTTTAACTGATGGTACCCTGACCTTAACTCAATCTTCAAAAATACCAATGCACCATGCAACTGGTCAAAGAGGTTGATGTGCCGCCAATTTACGGCACTTTTGACTCCTTTTAACTAAGAACAATCGTACGTTTTCAAGCAACCGTCGTCG